>JAKWBO010000084.1:0-152858 GCA_034336685.1 Luscinia luscinia
TCCCTGTCCCCTCACCTGTCCCCTCACCTGTGCTCACCTGTCACCAGCAGCAGCGCCATTGTCCCCACCAGGGGCACCGCGGGAGCCGCCAGGGGGCGCCACGTCATCGCCGCTGAGGGGGCGGAGCCACAAATTTGGGGTCAGTTCCGGGAATTTTGGGAAATTTCGGCAATTTTGGGGTTTTTTTTGGGTAATTTAAGGTGATTTTGGGTAATTTTGGTTATTTTGGGTCACTGTAGCGGAATTTCGGGGTGATTTTGGGTAATTTCAGCGGATTTTGGGTTATTTTGGGTCATTTTAATGGAATTTGCCGCAATTTTGGTTATTTTGGTAAATTTTGGGGTTTTTTTGGGTAATTTTAGCGGATTTTGGATTTTTTGTTTTTTGGGTAATTTTAATGGAATTTTGAGTAATTTTGGTAATTTTTGGATAATTTCAGTGGAATTTTGGGGCGATTTGGGCTGATTTCAGTGGATATTGAAGTGATTTTGGTTATTTTGGGTCATTTTTGTGGATTTAGGGTTTTTCTGGGTAATTTCAGTGGAATTTGGGGTTAATTTCGTTATTTTTGGGTCATTTCGGGGATTTTGGGGTGATTTTGGTTTTTTTGGGGTGATTTGGGGTCATTTCATTGGAGTTTTGGGTATTTTGGGTCATTTAGTGGATTTTGGGTTTTTTGGGTCATTTCAGTGGAATTTGGGGTGATTTTGGGTCATTTCAGTGGAATTTTGGGGTGATTTGGGGTAATTTTGGGGTTTTTTTGTTATTCTGGGTCATTTCAGCGGAATTTTGGTTATTTTTGGGGTGATTTGGGGTAATTTTGGGTTTTTTTGTTATTTTGGGTCATTTCAGCGGAATTTTGGTTATTTTGGGGTGATTTGGGGTAATTTGGGGTTTTTTGTTATTCTGGGTAATTTCAGCGGAATTTTGGTTATTTTGGGGAGATTTGAGGTAATTTTGGGGTTTTTTGTTATTCTGGGTCATTTCAGCAAAATTTTGGTTATTTTTGGGGGTGATTTGGGGTAATTTTGGGTTTTTGTTATTCTGAGTCATTTCAGCGGAATTTTGGTTATTTTGGGATGATTTGGGGTAATTTTGGGTTTTTTTGTTGTTCTGGGTCATTTCAGCCGAATTTTGGTTATTTTTGGTGTGATTTGGGGTAATTTTGGGTTTTTTTGTTATTTTGGGTCATTTCAGCGGAATTTTGGTTATTTTTGGGGTGATTTAGGGGTAATTTTGGGTTTTTTTGTTATTCTGGGTCATTTCAGCGGAATTTTGGTTATTTTTGGGGTGATTTGGGGTAATTTTGGGGTTTTTTGTTATTCTGGGTCATTTCAGCGGAATTTTGGTTATTTTTGGGGTGATTTGGGGTAATTTTGGGGTTTTTTGTTATTCTGGGTAATTTCAGCGGAATTTTGGTTTTTTTGGGGTGATTTGGGGTAATTTTGGGGTTTGTTGATATTCTGGGTCATTTCAGCGGAATTTTGGTTATTTTGGGGTGATTTGGGGTAATTTTGGGGTTTTTGCTATTTTGGGTCATTTCAGCGGAATTTTGGTTATTTTGGGGTGATTTGGGGTAATTTTGGGGGTTTTTTTGTTATTTTGGGTCATTTCAGCGGAATTTTGGTTATTTTTGGGGTGATTTGGTGTAATTTTGGGGTTTTTGCTATTTTGGGTCATTTCAGCGGAATTTTGGTTATTTTGGGGTGATTTGGGGTAATTTTGGGGTTTTTTGTTATTCTGGGTCATTTCAGTGGAATTTTGGTTATTTTTGGGGTGATTTGGGGTAATTTTGGGGTTTTTTGTTATTCTGGGTCATTTCAGCGGAATTTTGGTTATTTTTGGGGTGATTTGGGGTAATTTTGGGGTTTTTTGATATTCTGGGTCATTTCAGCGGAATTTTGGTTATTTTTGGGGTGATTTGGGGTAATTTGGGGGTTTTTTGTTATTCTGGGTCATTTCAGCGGAATTTTGGTTATTTTTGGGGTGATTTGGGCCGATTTCAGCAGGATTTGGGGTGATTTTGGTTATTTTCGTTATTTTGGGTCACTTCAGCAGCGCTTGGGGTGATTTTGGGGCGCTTTGGGTTTTTTTGGCGCTTTCCAGGTTACTTTGGGGTGATTTGGGTAATTTTGGGTGGTGTTGATTCACTGAGGATGATTTTGGGGAGTTTCAGATAATTTTGGGACATTTTGGGACATTTTGCGTCATTTTGGGTAATTTTTGTCCATTTTCGTCCATTTTGGGTAATTTTGGGCCATTTTGGGAAATTTTTGACCATTTTGGAATATTTTGGGATCATTTTGGGCCATTTTGGGAATTTTAGGTCATTTTAGGATTATTTTGGTCCACTTTGGGCCATTTTGGGACATTTTGGGTCATTTTGGTCATTTTGGAACATTTTGGGACATTTTGGGACATTTTGGGTCATTTTGGGATCATTTTGGGACATTTTGGGTCATTTTGGGTAATTTTTGTCCATTTTGGTCCATTTTGGTCCATTTCGGGTAATTTTGGGTCATTTTGGGACATTTTGGGACATTTTGGGATCATTTCGGATCATTTTGGGTCATTTTGGGTCATTTTGGTCATTTTGGAACATTTTGGGACATTTTGGGCCATTTTAGACCATTTTGGACCATTTGGGGTCATTTTGGGTCATTTTGCGACATTTTGGTCCATTTTGGGACATTTTGGGTCATTTTGGGTCATTTTGGTCATTTTGGAACATTTTGGGACATTTTGGGCCATTTTAGACC
This sequence comes from Luscinia luscinia, assembly GCA_034336685.1. Lineage (NCBI taxonomy): Eukaryota > Metazoa > Chordata > Aves > Passeriformes > Muscicapidae > Luscinia > Luscinia luscinia. The sequence goes on from JAKWBO010000084.1 coordinate 2,760, forward strand.
ATTTTGGACCATTTTGGGTCATTTTGCGACATTTTGCGACATTTTGGTCCATTTTGGGTAATTTTTGACCATTTTGGGACATTTTGGGTCATTTTGGGTCATTTTGGTCATTTTGGAACATTTTGGGCCATTTTAGACCATTTTGGGCCATTTTGGGACATTTTGGGATCATTTTGGGACATTTCGGTTCATTTTGGTCCATTTTGGGCCATTTTGGGAATTTTAGGTCATTTTGGGATTTTTTTGGTCCATTTTGGGATTATTTTGGGCCATTTTGGGAATTTTAGGTCATTTTGAGCCATTTTGGGTAATTTTGGGCCATTTTTGTCCATTTTGGGCCATTTTGGGCCATTTTGGGTCATTTTGGGCCATTTTGGGTCATTTTGGGTCATTTTGGGCCAATTTTGGTCCATTTTGGGACATTTTGGGATCATTTTGGGCCATTTTGGTAATTTTAGGTCATTTTCAGATTATTTTGGGCCATTTTTGGTAATTTCGGGCAATTTTGGGATAATTTTGGGATAATTTTGGGCCATTTTGGGAATTTTAGGTCATTTTCGGATTATTTTGGGTAATTTTGGGTAATTTTTGGTAATTTTGGGCAATTTTGGGATCATTTTGGGATCATTTTGGGCCATTTTGGGAATTTTAGGTCATTTTGGGATTATTTTGGTCCATTTTGGGCCATTTTGGGTCATTTTGGGACATTTTGGCCATTTTGGTCCATTTTGGGCCATTTTGGGCCATTTTGGGTAATTTTGGTCCATTTTGGGCCATTTTGGGACATTTTGGGATCATTTTCGGATCATTTTGGGATTATTTTGGGACATTTTGGGCCATTTTGGTAATTTTAGGTCATTTTCGGATTATTTTGGGCCGTTTTGGGTAATTTTGGGCAATTTTGGGCAATTTTGGGATCATTTTGGGATTATTTTGGGCCATTTTGGTAATTTTGGGCAATTTTCGGATTATTTTGGGATCATTTTGGGCCATTTTGGTAATTTTAGGTCATTTTCGGATTATTTTGGGCCATTTTGGGCCATTTTGGGATAATTTTGGGATCATTTTGGGGCCATTTTGGGCCATTTTGGGAATTTCGGGATCATTCCAGAGGTTCTCTCCCCCCCCAAAATTCCCCTCCCCCACCCCGCCCCACCGGGGCCCTTTCGCAAGGGTGACGTCATCGGGCCCAACCCGCCCCGGCGGTTCGGGCTCATTAACGAGGGCGTTAATTGCCCTTAATTAGCGGCCGCAATTAGCGGGCGCCGCCCCGCCCCTCCCCCACCCCGGCCCGGGGCGCCGTGACCTGCGGGGACCCCGCGGGGGCTGATGGGAAGGGGGCGGGGCCCAGTTTGGGGTCGCAGTTTGGGGCTGGGCTCCCAGTTTGGGGCTGGGTTCCCAGTTTGAGTTCCCAGTTTGGGGCTGGGCTCCCAGTTTGAGTTCCCAGTTTGGGGTCCCAGTTTGGAATTCAGGTCCCAGTTTGGGTTCCCAGTTTGAGTTCCCAGTTTGGGTTCCCAGTTTGGGGTTAGGGTCCCAGTTTGAGTTCCCAGTTTGGAACTGAGTTCCCAGTTTGGGTTCCCAGTTTGAGTTCCCAGTTTGGGTTCCCAGTTTGGGGTTGGGTTCCCAGTTTGAGCTCCCAGTTTGGGGTTGGGGTCCAAGTTTGGGGTCCCAGTTTGGGGTTGGGGTCCCAGTTTGAGTTCCCAGTTTGAGTTCCCAGTTTGAGTTCCCAATTTGGGGTCCCAGTTTGGGGCTGGGTTACCAGTTTGGGTTCCCAGTTTGGGTTCCCAGTTTGGGGTTGGGTTCCCAGTTTGTGTTCCCAGTTTGGGTTCCCAGTTTGGGGTTGGGGTCCCAGTTTGGGTTCCCAGTTTGGGTTCCCAGTTTGGGGTTAGGGTCCCAGTTTGAGTTCCCAGTTTGGAACTGGATTCCCAGTTTGGGTTCCCAGTTTGAGTTCCCAGTTTGAGTTCCCAGTTTGGGGTCCCAGTTTGGGGCTGGGTTCCCAGTTTGGGGTCCCAGTTTTGGATTGGGTTCCCATGAGTTCCCAGTTTGAGTTCCCAGTTTGGGTTCCCAGTTTGGGGTTGGGGTCCCAGTTTGAGTTCCCAGTTTGGGGTTGGGGTCCCAGTTTGGGTTCCCAGTTTGGGTTCCCAGTTTGGGTTCCTAGTTTGGGGTCCCAGTTTGGGGTTGGGGTCCCAGTTTGAGTTCCCAGTTTGGAACAGGATACCCAGTTTGGGTTCCCAGTTTGGGGTTGGATTCCCAGTTTGGGGTCCCAGTTTGGGGCTGGGCTCCCAGTTTGGGTTCCCAGTTTGGGGTTAGGGTCCCAGTTTGGGTTCCCAGTTTGGAGTCCCAGTTTGGGGCTGGGCTCCCAGTTTGGGTTCCCAGTTTGGGACTGGATTCCCAGTTTGGGGTCCCAGTTTGGGGTTGGGTTCCCAGTTTGGGGTCCCAGTTTGAGGTTGGGGTCCCAGTTTGGGGTCCAAGTTTGGAGTCCCAGTTTGGGTTCCCAGTTTGAGTTCCCAGTTTGGGGTCCCAGTTTGGGGTCGGGGTCCCAGTTTGAGTTCCCGGTTTGGAACTGGATTCCCAGTTTGGGTTCCCAGTTTGAGTTCCCAGTTTGGGACTGGATTCCCAGTTTGGGTTCCCAGTTTGGGGTCCAAGTTTGGGGTCCCAGTTTGGGGTCCCAGTTTGAGTTCCCAGTTTGAGTTCCCAGTTTGGGACTGGATTCCCAGTTTGGCTTCCCAGTTTGGAATTGTGGTCCCAGTTTGGGTTCCCAGTTTGAGTTCCCAGTTTGGGTTCCCAGTTTGGGTTCCCAGTTTGGGGTTGGGGTCCCAGTTTGAGTTCCCAGTTTGGAGTCCCAGTTTGGGTTCCCAGTTTGAGTTCCCAGTTTGGGGTCCCAGTTTGGGGTTGGGCTCCCAGTTTGAGTTCCCGGTTTGGAACTGGATTCCCAGTTTGGGTTCCCAGTTTGAGTTCCCAGTTTGGGACTGGATTCCCAGTTTGGGTTCCCATTTTGGGGCTGGGTTACCAGTTTGAGTTCCCAGTTTGGGGTTGGGGTCCCAGTTTGGAACTGGAATTCCCAGTTTGGGGTCCCAGTTTGAGTTCCCATTTTGGAGTCCCAGTTTGGGGTTGGGGTCCCAGTTTGGGTTCCCAGTTTGGGGTCCCAGTTTGGGACTGGATTCCCAGTTTGGGTTCCCAGTTTGGGGTTGGGCTCCCAGTTTGAGTTCCCAGTTTGGGGCTGGGTTCCCAGTTTGAGTTCCCAGTTTGGAGTCCCAGTTTGGGGTTAGGATCCCCGTTTGGGATCCCATTTTGGGGCTGGGTTACCAGTTTGAGTTCCCAGTTTGGGGTTGGGGTCCCAGTTTGGGTTCCCAGTTTGGATTCCCAGTTTGGGTTCCCATTTTGGGGTTGGGGTCCCAGTTTGAGTTCCCAGTTTGGGGTCCCAGTTTGGGGCTGGGTTCCCAGTTTGGGTTCCCAGTTTGGGACTGGATTCCCAGTTTGGGTTCCCAGTTTGGGGTCCCAGTTTGAGTTCCCAGTTTGGGACTGGATTCCCAGTTTGGGTTCCCAGTTTGGGACTGGATTCCCAGTTTGGGTTCCCAGTTTGGGCCTGGATTCCCAGTTTGAGTTCCCAGTTTAGAGTCAGGCCCCGCCCACCGGAAGTTGGCCACGCCCCTTTCCCGTGGGAACCGGAACCAGGGAGGGACTGGGACAAACTGGGACAAACTGGGACAAACTGGGACCAACTGGGATGAACTGGGAGAAAAGGGACACTGGGACAGGGTCAAACTGGGACAAACTGGGACAAATTGGGAGAGAAGGGACACAGGGACTGGGATAAACTGGGACAAACTGGGACCAACTGGGATGAACTGGGACGAACTGGGACCGTGAGACTGGGACAAACTGGGCCGAACTGGGAGAGAAGAGACACCAGGAACTGGGGTCAAACTGGGCCAAACTGGGACAGGGGGACCCTGGGACTGGGCCAAACTGGGAGAGGAGGGACAGTGGGAACTGGGCCAAACTGGGGCTGGTTCAAACTGGGACTGGGCCAAACTGGGACTGGGACAAACTGGGACAAACTGGGATTGGGTGAACCAGGAACTGGGGCCAAACTGGGAGAGGAGGACACTGGACTGGGCCAAACTGGGACAAACTGGGAGAGGAAGGATTGAGGCCAAACTGGGACTGGGCCAAACTGGGACTAGGCCAAACTGGGAACTGGGGGCCAAACTGGGACGGGGTGACACCAGGACTGGAGCAAACTGGGACAAACTGGGAGAGGGACAGACCAGGACTGGGTTAAACTGGGACAGGGTCAAACTGGGAACTGGGACAAACTGGGACCTGGGACTGGGCCATACTGGGACAGGAGCAACCCAGGAACTGGGGCCAAACTGGGACAGGGTCAAACCAGGAACTGGGGCCAAACTGGGACAGGGTGACACCGGGACTGGGCCAAACTGGGATGGGGTGACACCGGGACTGGGCCAAACTGGGATGGGGTCAAACTGGGACAAGGTCAAACCAGGAACCGGGGCCAAACTGGGACTGGGCCAAACTGGGACAGGGTCAAACTGGGCCAAACTGGGACAGGGTGACACCAGGAACCGGGGCCAAACTGGGAACTGGGGTCAAACTGGGACTGGGCCAAACTGGGAACTGGGGAAACTGGGAACTGGGGCCAAACTGGGACAGGGTCAAACCAGGAACTGGGGCCAAACTGGGACAAGAAGAACCGAGGAACCGGGGCCAAACTGGGATGGGGTGACACCGGGACTGGGACAAACTGGGACTGGGTCAAACCGGGACTGGGCCAAACTGGGAACTGGGACGGGGCCAAACTGGGACAGGGTCAAACTGAGCCAAACTGGGAACTGGGACTGGGGCCAAACTGGGACAGGGTCAAACCGGGACTGGGCCAAACTGGGACAAGAAGAACCAAGGAACCGGGGCCAAACTGGGACAGGGTAACACTGGGACTGGGCCAAACTGGGACAGGGTAACACCAGGAACCGGGGCCAAACTGGGACTGGGTCAAACTGGGAACTGGGGGCCAAACTGGGAACTGGGGCCAAACTGGGAACTGGGGCCAAACTGGGACGGGGTGACACCAGGAACTGGGGCCAAACTGGGATAAGAAGAACCTAGGAACTGGGGCCAAACTGGGATGGGGTGACACCGGGACTGGGACAAACTGGGACAGGGTCAAACTGGGACTGGGCCAAACTGGGAACTGGGGCCAAACTGGGACAGGGTGACACCAGGAACCGGGGCCAAACTGGGACTGGGCCAAACTGGGAACTGGGGCCAAACTGGGAACTGGGGCCAAACTGGGACAGGGACAAACCAGGAACTGGGGCCAAACTGGGATGGGGTGACACCGGGACTGGGGCCAAACTGGGACGGGGTGACACCGGGACTGGGCCAAACTGGGATGGGGTCAAACTGGGACAAGGTCAAACCAGGAACCGGGGCCAAACTGGGACTGGGCCAAACTGGGACAGGGTCAAACTGGGCCAAACTGGGACAGGGTGACACCAGGAACTGGGGCCAAACTGGGAACTGGGGTCAAACTGGGACTGGGCCAAACTGGGACTGGGGTCAAACTGGGACTGGGCCAAACTGGGACAGGGTCAAACTGGAAACTGGGGCCAAACTGGGACAGGGTCAAACCAGGAACTGGGGCCAAACTGGGACTGGGCCAAACTGGGAACTGGGGCCAAACTGGGACAGGGCCAAACTGGGACTGGGCCAAACTGGGACTGGGACAAACCGGGAACTGGGGCCAAACTGGGACAGGGTGACACCAGGAACTGGGGCCAAACTGGGACAGGGTGACACCGGACTGGGCCAAACTGGGACTGGGCCAAACTGGGACAGGGTGACACCAGGAACTGGGGCCAAACTGGGACTGGGCCAAACTGGGAACTGGGGCCAAACTGGGACAGGGGTCAAACTGGGAACTGGGGCCAAACTGGGACAGGGTCACACCAGGAACTGGGACCAAACTGGGACGGGGGTGACACCGGGACTGGGCCAAACTGGGTTATACTGGACCCCCTCCCCTCCCCCCTCCCCCGCCCCTCCCCCCTCCCCCCTGACCTGGTCGCCGCCCCTCGGGGGGAAGCCGGGGGTGTGGCCGCCGCTGTCCCCGCGCTGTCCCCGCGCTGTCCCCGCGCTGTCCCCGCGCTGTCCCCGCTGTCCCCGCGCTGTCCCCTTGCCGTCACGCCCCTCCCCCACCCCTCCGCCACGCCCCCCACCCTTACCTTCCCTCCCCCACCCCCTCCCAAAAAATTTTTTTTTTTTTTTTTTAATTAGGGCGTGGGGGACATGGATAATCCGGGCGGGGCCCCGGGGTGGGGGAGGGGAGAGGGGTTGGAGGGGTGGGGAGGGGCAGGGAGGGAAGGAAGGGGGAGGGGTTTGGGATTGGTGTGGGGGGAAATTTGGGGGTTCTGATTGGCTGAGAGGGGATTTTGGGGAATTTGGGGGACTTGATTGGCTGAGGGGATTTGGGCGAGAGGGGAGAAAATTTTGGGGGTCCTGATTGGTTGGGGGAGGATTTTGGGGGAAGGGAGAAATTTTTGGGAAGATTTTGGGGGGTCCTGATTAGTTGGGGGGGGATTTTTTGGGGGAGGGAGGAATTTTTGGGAAGTTTTGGGGGTCCTGATTGGTTGGGGGAGGATTTTGGGGAGGGGAGGAATTTTTGGGAAGATTTTGGGGAGTCCTGATTGGTTGGGAGGGGAATTTTTGGGGGAGTGGAGGGAATTTTTTGGGGATGTTTGGGGGGTCCTGATTGGTTGGGGGGGGATTTTTTGGGGGAGGGGAGGAATTTTGGGAAGATTTTGGGGGGTCCTGATTGGTTGGGGGGGAATTTTTTGGGGGGGGGGGAGGAATTTTTGGGGGAATTTTGGGGGGTCCTGATTAGTTGGGGGGGGAATTTTTGGGAGAGGGGAGAAATTTTTGGTGAATTTTGGGGGGTCCTGATTGGTTGAGGGGGAATTTTTGGGGAGGGAGGAATTTTGGGAAGATTTTGGGGGTCCTGATTGGTTGGAGGGGAATTTTTGGGGGAGGGGAGGAATTTTTGGGAAGATTTTGGGGGTCCTGATTGGTTGGGGGGGATTTTTGGGGGAGGGGAGGAATTTTTGGGAAGATTTTGGGGGTCCTGATTGGTTGGAGGGGGAATTTTGGGGAGGGAGGAATTTTGGGAAGATTTTGGGGGTCCTGATTGGTTGGGGGGGGATTTTTGGGGGAGGGGAGGAATTTTTGGGAAGATTTTGGGGGGTCCTGATTGGTTGGGGGGGGATTTTGGGGAGATCCTGATTGGCTGAGAGAGGATTTTGGGGAATTTGGGGGGACCTGATTGGCTGAGGGGGATTTGGGGAGAGGGAGAAAATGTTGGGGGGTCCTGATTGGTTGGGGGAGGATTTTGGGGGAGGGGAGGAATTTTTGGGAAGATTTTGGGGGTTCTGAGAATTTGGGAGAGAATTTCGGGGGGAAGGGGAAATTTTGGGGTGGGGGTCCTGCTTGGTGGGGGGAAGTTTGGGGGGAGGAGGAAAATTTTGGGGGGATTTTTGGGGGTCCTGATTGGTTGGGGGAAGATTTTGGGAGAGGGAGAAAATTTTGGGGGGGAAGGGGGGGAATTTGGGGGGTCCTGATTGGTTAGGGGCAGATTTTGGGGCGAATTTTGGGGAAGATTTTGGTCAGTCCTCATTGGCTGAGGGGAATTTGGGGAGAGGGCAGAAAATTTTGGGAGTCCTGATTGGTTGAGGGGGGATTTTGGGGGAAATGGGAAATTTTGGGGGGAGGGGATTTTGAGGGGTTCTGATTGGCTGAGGGGGATTTTTTGGGGGGGATTTTTGGGAGGACGTTGAAGGGGATTTTTGGGGAATTTTGGGAAGATTTTGAGGTGATTTTTTCAGATTTGGGGGTCCTGATTGGCTGAATGGGGGATTTAGGGCAGAGGAAATTTTTGGGAGGGTTTGGTGGGTGAAGAATTTGGGGAAGAGGGAAAATTTTGGGGGGGGATTTTTGGGGACACTCCTTCCTGCCATTTCCCCTCACATTTCCGCCATTTCCGCCCTCACATTTCCGCCATTTTCCCTCACATTTCCGCCATTTCCCCTCACATTTCCGCCATTTTCCCCTCACATTTCCCGCCATTTTCCCTCACATTTCCGCCATTTTACCCCTCACATTTCCCGCCTTTTTCCCCATACATTTCCCGCCATTTCCTCCTCCACGTTTTCCGCCATTTCCCCTCACATTTCCCGCCTTTTTCCCCTCACATTTCCCGCCAATTCCCCTCACATTTCCCGCCATTTCCTCACATTTCCGCCTTTTTCCCCTCACATTTCCGCCAATTCCCCCCTAACATTTCCCGCCATTTCCCCTCACATTTCCGCCATTTCCCCTCACATTTCCCGCCATTTTCCCCCACACATTTCCCGCCATTTCCCCCCCTCACATTTCCCGCCATTTCCCCTCACATTTTCCCGCCATTTTCCCCCTCACATTTCCGCCATTTTCACCTCACATTTCCCGCCATTTCCCCCCTCACATTTCCCGCCATTTTCCCCTCTCACATTTCCCGCCATTTCCCCTCACATTTCCCGCCATTTTCCCCCTCACATTTCCTGCCATTTCCCCCTCACGTTTCCGCCATTTCCCCTCACATTTTCCCGCCATTTCCCCTCACATTTCCCGCCATTTCCCCTCACATTTCCCGCCATTTCCCCTCACATTTCCCGCCATTTTCCCCTCACATTTCCCGCCATTTTCCCCTCACATTTCCCCTCACATTTCCCGCCATTTTCCCCTCATATTTCCCACCATTTTCCCCTCACATTTCCCACCATTTTCCCCTCACATTTCCCGCCTTTTCTCCGCCCATTTTCCCACCTTTTCCCACTCCATTTTCCCCCCAAAAACACCAAAATGACTTTTTCTCCCCCATTTCGTGCCCCCCAAAAAACCAGAACCGCCCGGTCCAATCAGTGTCTTTATTGTGGGCGGAGCTTGCGCCGCCCTTTAAATTAAAATACAAAACCCTAAACTCCCAAAAACACCCGGAAACGCCCCAAAAAATCCTGCGGGGGGAGGGGCTGGACCCATTTCGAGGGGGGAATGGGGGAGGGGCCCACGGGCGGGGTTTGAGGGGGGCCCGTGGGGGGTGGGGAGGGGTCTCCAGGGCTGGAGGAGGCACCGGTAACATCCCAAAATTTCAGGGGCTCCCCAAAGTTGGAGGCGAATCCAGAACTTCCGGGAGCACCCGAAATTTCGCTCCCGTGGTTTTTGGGAAATTCTGGTTGACTGGAGGCTCTTGAGGACTTCTGGGAGCAGCACAAGGACTTTTTACCAGGACGCTTGGTTGACCCCAAAGACGCTTGGTTGACCACCATGATTCTTGGTTGACCCCAAAGACGCTTGGTTGACCCCAAAAACTCCTGGTTGACCACCATGATTCTTGGTTGACCCCAACGACTCTTGGTTGTCCCCAAAAACTCCTGGTTGACCACCATGATTCTTGGTTGACCCCAGTGACTCTTGGTTGTCCCCAAAAACTCCTGGTTGACCACCATGATTCTTGGTTGACCCCAAAAACTCCTGGTTGACCACCATGATTCTTGGTTGACCCCAGTGACTCTTGGTTGACCACCATGACTCTTGGTTGACCACCATGACTCTTGGTTGACCCCAGTGACTCTTGGTTGACCACCATGACTCTTGGTTGACCACCATGACCCTTGGTTGTTCACCATTGACTCTTGGTTGACCCCAAAAACTCCTGGTTGACCACCATGATTCTTGGTTGACCCCAGTGACTCCTGGTTGACCCCAAAACTCCTGGTTGACCACCATGATTCTTGGTTGACCCCAGTGACTCTTGGTTGACCACCATGACTCTTGGTTGACCCCAAAACTCCTGGTTGACCACCATGTCCCTTGGTTGACCACCATGACTCTTGGTTGTCCCCAAAACTCCTGGTTGACCACCATGATTCTTGGTTGACCCCATTGACTCTTGGTTGACCCCAATGACTCTTGGTTGACCAGCATGACCCTTGGTTGACCAGCATGACCCTTGGTTGTTCACCATTGACTCCTGGTTGACGACCATGACTCTTGGTTGACCCCAATGACTGCTGGTTGACCCCAATGACCGTTGGTTGACCCCAATGACTCTTGGTAATCACTATGATTCTTGATAGATCCCAAAGACTCTTGATTGGCCACCATGATTCTTGGCTGATCCCAATGACTCTTGGTTGATGCCAAAGACTTTTGGTTCACCCTAAACTCTTGGTTGACCTCCATGATTCTTGGTTGACTGCCATGACTTTTGGTTGACCACCATGATTCTTGGTTGACCACCATGATTCTTGGTTGACCATCACAAATTTCGGTTGACCTCCATAATTCTTGGTTGACCCCAAAGTCTCTTGGTTGACTTCTACGGCTCTCTGTTGACCACCATGATTCTTGGTTGACCACCACGACTCTTGGTTGGCCACCACAACTGCAGGTTGGTCACCAGGACCCTTGGTTGGCCTCCATGACTCTTGGTTGACCCCAAGGACTCTTTGTTGACTTCTACGGCTCTCTGATGACCACCATGATTTTTGGTTGTCCACCACAACTGCAGATTGACCACCACAACACTTGGTTGGCCACCACAACTCCAGGTTGACCTCCACGACTCTTGGTTGACCCCAACAACTCTCTGTTGACCACAGCCACCTCCAAACCTTCTCCAAAACGCCCCCGGCACCCCCAACCACCCCCAGAACCTCCCACACCTCCCCGGCTCAGTTGAGGAAGCGCCGGCAGCGCCGGGCGCCGCAGTTGCAGGGCAGCTTGGCCGCCGGCTCCTCGATGGGGAACTTGTAGTCGTAGGTGAGCTCCTCGCCGCGCAGGATGCGGCGCAGCGCGAAGATGACGATGCGCTTGTGGCCCTCGACGTGGATGACGCGCGAGTAGCAGTTGGGCTCGCACGAGTGGTTGATGAAGCGCGCGGCGCTGCCGTGCATGGTGGCGTCCACCACCTCGGCCTCGTCGATGCGGAACATGTAGCAGCCGATGCCCTGCGGGGGAGGCCAGGGGTGGTCAGCGGGGTGGGGGCGTGGCCGGGGGTTGGGGGCGTGGTCAAGGGTTGGGACGTGGTCAGGAGTTGGGGATTTGGTCAAGGGTTGGGGCGTGGTCAAGGGTTGGGGACGCCATCAAGAGTCTGGCCATGGTCAAGGATTGGGGACAAGGTCAAGGGTTGGTGACATGGTCAAGAGTTGGGGACATGACCAACGGTTGGGGGCGTGGTCAAGGGTTGGGGACGTGGTCAAGGTTGGATTCATGGTCAATGTTTGGGGATGTGGTCAAGAGTCTGGCCATGGTCAAGGATTGGGGACAAGGTCGAGGGTTGGTGACACGGTCAAGAGTTGGGGACGTGACCAACGGTTGGGACGTGGTCAGGAGTTGGGGATGTGCTCAAGAGTTGGGGCACAGCCAAGAGTTTGGACATGGTCAAGAGTTGGGGCACGTGGTCAAGGTTGGATTCATGGTCAATGGTTGGGGACACCATCAAGAGTCTGGCCATGGTCAAGGATTGGGGACAAGGTCGAGGGTTGGTGACATGGTCAAGAGTTGGGGACGTGGTCAAGAGCTGGGGACAAAGTCAAGGGTTGGAGACACGGTCAAGAGTTGGGGACGTCATTAAGAGTTTGGACATGGTCAAGGGTTGGGGACAGTCAAGAGTTGGGATCATGGTCAAGGGTTGGGCACAAAGTCAAGGGTTGGGACACAGTCAAGAGTTTGGGCGTGGTCAAGGGTTGGGGACGTGGTCAAGAGTTGGGGACAAAGTCAAAGTTGGGGTCATGGCCAAAGGGTCAGGATGTGGTCAGTGGTTGGTGGTCAAGAGTTGGGGCATGGTCAAGGATTGGGGACAAAAGGGTTGGGGGCGTGCTCAAGGGTTGGGGACATCCTCAAGGGTTGGGACACGCGTGGTCAAGAGTTCGGACACGGTCAAGGACGGGGGACAAGGTCACGAGTTGGGGTCGCTGACCGAAGGTTGGGGCGTGGTCAACGGTTGTGACACGGTCAAGGGTTTGGCCACGGTCAAGAGTTGGGGACAGTCAAGGGTTGGGGACGTGGCCGAGGGTCGGGGTCATGGTCAAGAGTTGGGGACACCGACCAGGCTTGGGACACGCGCGGCTGAGAGTTTGTGACATCGGAAAGGGGGGGCTTTCCCTCACATTTCCCGCCATTTCCCCCTCACATTTCCCGCCATTTCCTCTCACATTTCCCGCTTTTTCCCCTCACGTTTCCGCCTTTTTCCCCTCACATTTCCTGCCATTTCCCCCTCATATTTCCCGCCATTTCCCCCTCACATTTCCCGCCATTTTCCCCTCACATTTCCCGCCATTTCCCCTCACATTTCCCGCCATCTTCCCCTCATGTTTTCCCGCCTTTTTCCCCCTCACATTTCCGCCATTTTCCCCTCATATTTCCGCCATTTTCCCTCCCATTTTCCCGCCATTTCCCCTCACATTTCCGCCATTTCCCCTCACATTTTCCCGCCATTTTCCCCTCACGTTTTCCGCCTTTTTCCCCTCACGCTTTCCAGCCTTTTTCCCCTCACATTTCCGCCCATTTCCGCCTTTTTTCCCCCTCACATTTCCCGCCATTTCCCCTCACGTTTTCTCGCCACTTCCCCTCACATTTCCCGCCATTCCCCCTCACATTTCCCGCCATTTCCCTCAAATTTCCCACTTCCCCCTCACATTTCCGCCATTCCCCCTCACATTTCCCGCCTTTTTCCTCCCCCTCAAATTTCCGCCATTTCCCCTCACATTTCCGTCATTTTTCCCCCTCACGTTTTCCCGCCATTTCCCCTCACATTTCCCGCCTTTTCCCCCTCACGTTTTCCGCCTTTCCCCTCACATTTCCCGCCATTTCCCCTCACGTTTTCCCGCCTTTTTCCCCTCACGTTTTCCCACCATTTCCCCTCACTTTTCCCTACCATTTCCCTCACGTTTTCCCGCCATTTCCCCCTCACATTTCCGCCATTTCCCTCACATTTCCGCCTTTTTTCCCCTCACGTTTTCCCACCATTTCCCCTCACATTTCCCGCCTTTTTCCCCTCACATTTCCGCCATTCCCCTCACATTTCCCGCCTTTTTCCCCTCACATTTCCCGCCATTTCCCCCTCATTTTCCGCCATTTCCTCACATTTTCCGCCATTTCCCCCTCACATTTCCGCCATTTTCCCCTCACATTTCCGCCATTTTCCCCTCACATTTCCCGCCATTTCCCCCTCATTTCCTGCCATTTCCCACTCACATTTCTCACCTTTTTTTTTGGCCTTTCCCTCCCAGTTTTTGAGGTTTTTCCTCCCACTTTTGTGGCACATACTTCTCATTTTTCAAAACCCCCAATTTTTTTGGAATCTCCCCAATTTTTTCCGTGTCCCTTCAACTTTTGGGTTCTCCTCCTTAATTTTTTTCCATCTCCCCCCACCATTTTTTTTTTTATATTCCCCTTCTTGAAATCTCCTCCTAAAGTTTTAAAATATTCCCCCCATTTTTAGGATTTCCTTTATTTTTTAACTTCTCTCCCCATTTTTGGCATTTTCTCTCCATTTTCTCAGACATATTCTTGATTTTTACACTTCCCATCCCAATTTTTGGGGCTTCCTCCCCCAATTTTTGGGTTTCCCTCCCATTTTGTTTCATTTCCCCATTTCTTAATTACCCCAATTTTTTCGACTTTCCTCGATTTCTGAACTTCCCCTCTCCATTTTTTTCAGTTATTCCCCCCGTTTTTTGAGGCATCCTCATTTTTTTCCCCATTTTTTGGGGTGTTCTTGCGATTTTTAGGATTTTTCCCCCAAATTTCGGGGTCCCCCCGTGCTCACCTTGCTGTCGTAGAACTTCTCCCTCTTGTCGGTGAGCACGGAGCGCACGACGATCCCGGAATATTCGATCACCATCTCCCCGGCCTCGATGTTCCTCTTGCAGAACAAACCCCGCCCGTGGATGGCCGAGCTGGAAATGGGGGCACAGGGTCACCCCCAAATCCGGGAACCCCAAAAAATCCCAAAATCCCCCAAAAAATCCACCCGAGAATGCTGAAAACCCCATAAAAATTGACCTAAAAATCCGAAATTTCGTCCCAAAATGCCCCAGGAATCCCAAATCCTCCCTGCCCAAGGATGGCTGAGCTGGAAATGGGGACACAGGGTCACCCCCAAATCTGGGGAACCCCAAAAAATCCCAAAATCCCCAAAAAAATCCACCCGAGAATGCTGAAAACCCCATAAAAATTGACCTAAAATTCCAAAATTTCATCCCAAAAATGCCCCAGGAACCCCAAATCCTCCCTGCCCAAGGATGGCTGAGCTGGAAATGGGGGCACAGGGTCACCCCCAAATCTGGGGAACCCCAAAAAATCCCAAAATCCCCCAAAGAATCCACCCGAGAATGCTGAAAACCCCGTAAAAATCGACCTAAAAATCCCAAAATTCACCCCAAAAATGCCCCAGGAATCCCAAATCCTCCCCACCTGTGGATGGCTGAGCTGGAAATGGGGACACAGGGTCACCCCCAAATCCGGGGAACCCCAAAAAATCCCAAAATCCCCCAAAAATCCATCTGGGAATGCACTGCAAAACCCCGTAAAAATCGACCTAAAATTCCCCAAAATGTCATCCCAAAAGTGCCCAGGTAATCCCAGATGCTCCCCACCTGTGGATGTGTCCGAGCTGTAAATGGGTGCATCAGGGTCACGCCCCAAACTGGGGTGCCCCAGGTGTCCCCAAAAGTCTCCCAGATATGCCCCAGGTGCTGGGTATGCCCAGGTGTATCCTGCAGGTATGTCCAGCTAGCACCCCCCAAAATTGCCCCAGGTGTGCCCCAGGTGTGCCCAGGTGTGCCCAGGTGTGTCCAGGTGTATCCCCAGGGGTGCCCCCAGGTGTGTCCAGGTGTATCCCAGGTGTGCCCCAGGTGTGCCCCAGGTGTGCCCCAGGTGTGCCCCAGGTGTGTCCCAGGTGTATCCCAGGTGCCCCCAGGTGCCCCAGGTGTATCCCCAGGTGTGCCCAGGTGTGCCCCAGGTGTGCCCCAGGTGTACCCAGGTGTGTCCAGGTGCCCTAGTGCCCAGGTGTGCCCCCAGGTGTGTCCAGGTGCCCCAGGTGCCCCCAGGTGTGCCCAGGTGTATAACCCCAGGTGTGTCCAGGTGTGCCCAGGTGCCCCAAAGTGTGTCCAGGTGTATCCCAGGTGCCCCCAGGTGTGTCCAGGTGCCCCCAGGTGTCCCCAGATGCATCCCAGGTATGCCCAGGTACCCCAAGCTGTTCCCAAGTGTATCCCAGGTGTGCCCAGATGCCCCCAGGTGTGCCCAGGTGCCCCCAGGTGTGCCCAGGTGTGCCCAGGTGTGTCCAGGTGCCCCCAGGTGCCCCCAGGTGTGCCCAGGTGCCCCTAAGGTGCCCCCCAGGTGCCCCCAGGTGTGCCCAGGTGCCCCCAGGTGTGCCCAGGTGCCCCCACTCACCGATAGACCCCCACTGCCTCCTTGGCCGTCCTCTTCAGGTGCCGGAAGCGCATGGCCATGGGCAGCTCCAGGCTGGTGGCGCGGCTGGGAGGGCGTCAGGGGGTCCCCAAAATCGGGGGGACCCCCCAAAATCCCCCCAGAAAAAATCCCAAATCCCAAAAAAGCCCAAAATCCCAAAAAAAAAGCCCCATCCCTAAAACCCCCCAATGGGAACCCAAAAACCACCCCCAAAATTCCCTCCCCAATGGGCAAATTCTCATTATGTGGGTTCCCAAAAATTGGGACAGCCCCAAAACCTCCACCCAAAAATCCCAAATAACTCCAAAATTCCCAAATGATCCCTAAAATCCCCCCACAGGAACCAAAAATCCACCCCCACAATTCCCCCCAATGGTTTGCTCCTCTTTAGGGGGTGCCAAGGCATCCCTAAAAAGGGGAGGATCTCAAAAAATCCCAAATAACCCAAAAAAGTCCTTCCTCCCCAAAAAACCCCAATCTGGGACACCCCAAAATCCTTCATGGGTGCCCAAAACCCCTTTTAAACACCTGCCAGCCCCCAAAATTTTGGGGAAACCACAAAAATCCCTCTCAGGTGTGGGATGGACACCAGGTCTACCCTTAGAGTTGTGTGGAAGGGACATCAGGTCTACCCAGGGACAGCTATAGGGGGGGGGTCCCTGTTTTTTGGTGTTTTGGGGTGTCTAGAGGTGTCACCCAAGGGTGCTGGGAGGGTCCCCAATATTTTGGGGAGCACTTGTGGGTGCAGCAGACATGTCTCAGGTGTGGGGGGGGCACCAGGTCTACCCACACAGTTCTACAAAGGAAGATCAATTTAGGGAAATCTCTGAAAGGATTTTTTGGGTTCCCTGAGGGAGTTTTGGGGTTCCCAGGTGTTTTGGGAGTGTGTGGAGGTGTCACCCAAAGGTGCTGGGAGGATCCTCAATATTTTGGGGGACACCTATGGGTGCTGGGGAAAGCCAAACTCAGATGGGAGGACACCAGGTCTACCCATAGAGTAGATAACAGGTCTACCCATAGACTATAACGAGGACATCAGGTGTACCCATAGGCTTGCATATAAGGGACATCTGGTCTACCCATAAACTTGAGGTAGGTGGACACCAGGTCTATGCCAGGGTAAAATTGGAGGGACATCTGGTCTAGCCATAATCATGAACTGGAGAGACACCAGGTCTACCCATAAGGAACTATTGCAGGGGTATCAGGTCTACCCATAGACTATAACGAGGACATCAGGTCTACCCATTGGCTTGCATATAAAGGACATACCCATAATCATGAATTGGAGAGACACCAGGTCTACCCATAAGGAACGATTGCAGGGCTATCAGGTCTACCCATGGAGAAGACAACAGGTCTACCCATAGACTATAACGACATCAGGTCTATATTAAGGACATTTCCCATAATCATGAATTGGAGAGACAACAGGTCTACCCCCAAGGAACTATTGCAGGAGTTTCAGGTCTACCCATAGGGCAGACAACAGGTCTACCCATAGACTATAACGAGGACATCAGGTCTACCCATTGGCTCGCATATAAGGGACATCTGGTCTACCCATAAACTTGAGGTGGGTGGACACCAGGTCTATGCCAGGGTAAAACTGGAGGGACATCTGGTCTAGCCATAATCATGAACTGGAGAGACACCAGGTCTACCCCCAAGGAACTATTGCAGGGGTATCAGGTCTACCCATAGAGAAGACAACAGGTCTACCCACAGACTATAACTGGAGGACATCAGGTCTACCCATTGGCTTGCATATAAAGGACATTTCCCATAATCATGAACTGGAGAGACACCAGGTCTACCCATAAAGAACTATTGCAGGGGTATCAGGTCTACCCACAGAGAAGACAACAGGTCTACCCACAGACTATAACGAGGACATCAGGTCTACCCTTTGGCTTGCATATAAGGGACATCTGGTCTACCCATAAACCTGAGGTGGGTGGACACCAGGTCTATGCCAGGGTAAAACTGGAGGGACATCTGGTCTAGCCATAATCATGAACTGGAGAGACACCAGGTCTACCTGTAAGGAACTATTGCAGGGGTACCATGGTCTACCCACAGGGCAGACAACAGGTCTACCCATAGACTATAACGAGGACATCAGGTCTACCCTTTGGCTTGCATATAACGGACATTGCCCATAAGCATGAATTGGAGAGACACCAGGTCTACCCATAAGGAACTATTGCAGGGGCATCAGGTCTACCCATGGAGAAGACAACAGGTCTACCCACAGACTATAACGAGGACATCAGGTCTACCCATAGGCTTGCATATAAAGGACATTACCCATAAGCATGAACTGGAGAGACACCAGGTCTACCCATAAGGAACTATTGCAGGGGTCACACATCTACCCATGGAGAAGACAACAGGTCTATCCATAGAATATAACGAGGACATCAGGTGTACCCATAGGCTCGCATATAAGGGACATCTGGTCTACCCATAAACTTGAGGTGGGTGGACACCAGGTCTATGCCAGGGTAAAACTGGAGGGACATCTGGTCTACCCATAGTCATGAACTGGAGAGACACCAAGTCTACCCATAAGGAACTATTGCAGGAGTTTCAGGTCTACCCACAAAAAAAGACAACAGGTCTACCCACAGACTATAACTGGAGGACATCAGGTGTATCCTTTGGCTTGCATATAAAGGACATTACCCATAAGCATGAATTGGAGAGATACCAGGTCTACCCGTAAGGAACTATTGCAGGGATATCAGGTCTACCCAATGAGAAGACAACAGGTCTACCCATAGACTATAACTAGATGACATCAGGTGTACCCATAGGCTCGCATATAAGGGACATCTGGTCTACCCACAGACTATAACGAGGACATCAGGTGTATCCTTTGGCTTGCATATAAAGGACATTACCCGTAAGTATGAATTGGAGAGACACCAGGTCTACCCATAAGAAACTATTGCAGGGATATCAGGTCTACCCATGGAGAAGACAACAGGTCTACCCATAGACTATAACGACATCAGGTCTATATTAAGGACATTTCCCATAATCATGAATTGGAGAGACAACAGGTCTACCCATAAGGAACTATTGCAGGGGTCACACGTCTACCCATAGAGAAGACAACAGGTCTACCCACAGACTATAACTGGAGGACATCAGGTCTACCCATAGGCTTGCATATAGAGGACATTACCCAGAACCATGAATTGGAGAGACACCAGGTCTACCCCCAAGGAACTATTGCAGGGGTATCAGGTCTACCCACAGAAAGGACAACAGGTCTACCCATAGACTATAACTGGAAGACATCTGTTCTACCCATAGGCTTGCATATAAAGGACATTGCCCATAATCATGAACTGGAGAAACACCAGGTCTACCTGTAAGGAACTATTGCAGGGTTATCATGTCTACCCACAGAGAAGACAACAGGTCTACCCACAGACTATAACGACATCAGGTGTACCCATTGGCTCGCATATAAGGGACATCTGGTCTACCCATAAACTTGAGGTGGGTGGACACCAGGTCTATGCCAGGGTAAAACTGGAGGGACAGCTGGTCTACCCATAATCATGAACTGGAGAGACACCAGGTCTACCCCCAAGGAACTATTGCAGGGGTATCAGGTCTACCCATAGAGCAGACAACAGGTCTACCCATAGACTATAACTAGATGACATCAGGTGTACCCATAGGCTCACATATAAGGGACATCTGGTCTACCCATAAAATTGGGTGGACACCAGGTCTATGCCAGGGTAAAACTGGAGGGACATCTGGTCTACCCATAAACCTGAGGTGGGTGGACACCAGGTCTATGCCAGGGTAAAATTGGAGGGACATCTGCTCTAGCCATAATCATGAATTGGAGAGACACCAGGTCTACCCATAAGGAACTATTGCAAGGGTACCATGTCTATCCACAGAGAAGACAACAGGTCTACCCACAGACTATAAGTGGAGGACATCAGGTCTACCCATTGGCTTGCATATAAAGGACATTTCCCATAATCATGAACTGGAGAGACACCAGGTCTACCCATAAAGAACTATTGCAGGGGTATCAGGTCTACCCATAGAGAAGACAACAGGTCTACCCACAGACTATAACTGGAGGACATCAGGTCTACCCATACGCTCCTATGGGAGTGGGAGAAACAATTTTGGGGGGGAGGGTCCCCAAAATGTCGAGGGGGCGGGCGAGGGGCACCCATGGGTGGGGAGGCCTCACCGGGTGGGCTTGAGCTGCACCTCGTCCTCCTCCTCCCTCGCGGGGCGGGGTCCCTGGGGCAGGGCAGCGGTGCTGGGACGCCAGGAAGCTGAACATGTCGAAGGTGCACTTCCTGCGGGGGAGGGGCGGCCTCAGGGGAGACCCCTCCCCATGGCCGCCCCCCACCCACAGGGACACCCCCAAAATCCCCGCGGCACCCCCAGAGTTGTCCCTCCCAGTTTATCCCAGTCTATCCCAGTCCCAAGTTCCCTCCCAGTCCCTTCAAATTCCCTCCTGGTCCCGCTCAGTCCTCTCCCAGTTCCCCCATAACACCTCCCAGTCTAACCCAGTTCCTCCCAGTCTCCCCAAATGCCTCCCAGTCCTCCAAATCCCCTCCCAGTCCCTCCCAGTCCCCCAAATCCCTCCCAGTCCCTCCCAGTCCCTCCCCAGTCTCTCCCAGTCCCTCTCAGTCCTCTCCCAGTCCCCCAAATCCTCTCCCAGTCTCTCCCAGCCCTCCCAGTCCCCCCAAATTCCCTCCCATCCTCTCCCAGTCCCTCCCTGTCCCTCCCAGTCCCTCCCAGTTCCCCAAATTCCTCCCAGTCTACCCAGGCTCCTCCCAGTCTCCCTAAATCCTCTCCCAGTCCCCCAAAACCTCTCCCAACCCCTCCCAGTTCCCCAAATCCTCCCAGTCTCTCCCAGTTCTCCCAAATTTTCCTCCCAGTTCCCCAAATCCCCTCCCAGTTCTCCCACAGTCCCCCAAATTCCCCCAAATTCCATCCTAATCCTCCCAGTCCCCCCAAATTCCTCCCAGCCCCTCCCAGTCCCCCAAATCCTCTCCCAGTCCCTCCCAGTCTATCCCAGCCCCTCCCAGTACTCCCAAATCCTCTCCCAGTTCCTCCCAGTTCCCCCAAATTCCTCCCAGTTCCCTCCAATTCCTCCCAGTCCCCCAAATCCTCCCAGTCCTTCCTCAGTCCCCCCAAGTCCCTCCTAGTCCCTCCTCCCAGTCCTCCCAGTCTCTCCCAGTCTCTCCCAGCCCCTCCCAGTCCCCCCAAATTCCCGCCCATCCCCTCTCAGTCCCTCCCCGTCCCCTCCCAGAGTCTCCCAGTCCCCCAAATCCCCTCCCAGTTCCCTCCCAGTCCGTCCCAGTCCCCCAAATCCTCTCCCAGTCCCTCCCAGTCTATCCCAGCCCCTCCCAGTACCCCCAAATCCCTCCCAGCCCCCTCCCAATCCCCCAAATTCCCTCCCAGCCCCTCCCAGTCTCCTCCCAGTCCCCCCAAACCCCTCCCAGTCCCTCCCAGTCCCCTCCCAGTCTATCCCAGTCCCTCCCAGTCCCCCAAATCCTCCCAGTCCCTCCCAGTCCCCTAAATCCCCTCCTAGCCCCTCCCAGTCCCCCAAATCCCTCCCAGTTCCCCCCAGCCCCTCCCCACTCCCCAAATCCTCTCCCAGTTCCCCAGCCCCTCCCAGTCCCCCAAATCCCCTCCCAGCCCCTCCCAGTCTCTTCCCAGTCCCCCCAGCCCCTCACCGCAGGTAGAGGCTCGGCCGGGCGCAGCCCGAGGGGTTCCGCGGGGGGGGGGGGGCGTGGGGGTCCCGGCGGGGGTGGTACCGAACCGGTACCGGGAGCAGCGCCCGGCGCCCGGCAGCTGCTCCAGCAGGAACAGCACGGCGTCGTGGTGGATGCCCAGCAGCCTCAGCCCGCTCATCCCCTGGGGAAATGGGGCTGGGGGCTTCAGAAATGGGGCTGGGGGCTTCAAAAATGGGGCTGGGGGATTTAAAATGGGGTCTGGGGGCTTCAAAATGGGGATTTAATGGGGCTGGGGGCTGAGAAATGGGGCTGGGGGTGTCGTGGTGGATGCCCAGCAGCCTCAGCCCGCTCATCCCTGGGGGAAATGGGGCTGGGGGCTGAGAAATGGGGCTGGGGGCTTCAGAAATGGGGCTGGGGGCTGAGAAAATGGGGCTGGGGGCTGAGAAAATGGGGCTGGGGGCTGAGAAATGGGGCTGGGGGCTCAGAAATGGGGCTGGGGGCGTCGTGGTGGATGCCCAGCAGCCTCAGCCCGCTCATCCCTGGGGAAATGGGGCTGGGGGCTCAGAAAATGGGGCTGGGGGCTCAGAAAATAGGGGATTTAATGGGGTCTGGGGGCTGAGAAAATGGGGCTGGGGGGCTCAGAAAATGGGGCTGGGGGGCTCAGAAATGGGGCTGGGGGCGTCGTAGTGGATGCCCAGCAGCCTCAGCCCGCTCATGCCTGGGGGAAATGGGGCTGGGGCTTCAGAAATGGGGCTGGGGGCTTCAGAAATGGGGATTTAATGGGGCTGGGGGCTGAGAAAATGGGGCTGGGGGCTTCAGAAATGGGGCTGGGGGCTTCAGAAACTGGGATTTAATGGGGCTGGGGCGTCGTGGTGGATGCCTAGCAGCCTCAGCCCGCTCATCCCTGGGGAAATGGGGCTGGGGGCTTCAGAAATGGGGCTGGGGCTGAGAAATGGGTCTGGGGGCTTCAGAAATGGGGCTGGGGCGTCGTGGTGGATGCCCAGCAGCCTCAGCCCGCTCATCCCTGGGGGAATTGGGGCTGGGGGCTTCAGAAATGGGGCTGGGGGCTTCAGAAATGGGGCTGGGGCTGAGAAATGGGGCTGGGGGCTCAGAAATGGGGCTGGGGCGTCGTGGTGGATGCCCAGCAGCCTCAGCCCGCTCATCCCTGGGGAAATGGGGCTGGGGGCTCAGAAATGGGGTCTGGGGGCTCAGAAATGGGGCTGGGGCTTCAGAAATGGGGCTGGGGGCTCAGAAATGGGGCTGGGGCTGAGAAATGGGGCTGGGGCTTCAGAAATGGGGCTGGGGGCTGAGAAAGTGGGGCTGGGGGCTGAGAAATGGGGCTGGGGCTTCGGAAATGGGGCTGGGGCTCAGAAATGGGGCTGGGGGCTGAGAAATGGGGATTTAATGGGGTCTGGGGGCTGAGAAATGGGGCTGGGGGCTTCAGAAATGGGGCTGGGGGCTGAGAAATGGGGCTGGGGCTTCAGAAATGGGGCTGGGGCTTCAGAAATGGGGGCTGGGGGCTGAGAAATGGGGCTGGGGGCTGAGAAATGGGGCTGGGGGCTCAGAAATGGGGCTGGGGGCTTCAGAAATGGGTCTGGGGCTGAGAAATGGGGCTGGGGCTGAGAAATGGGGCTGGGGCTTCAGAAATGGGGCTGGGGCTCAGAAATGGGGCTGGGGGCTGAGAAATGGGGCTGGGGGGCTTCAGAAATGGGGCTGGGGGCTGAGAAATGGGGCTGGGGGCTTCAGAAATGGGGCTGGGGGCTCAGAAATGGGGCTGGGGACTGAGAAATGGGGCTGGGGCTGAGAAATGGGGCTGGGGACTTCAGAAATGGGGTTTAATGGGGCTGGGGGCTCCAAAATGGGGCTGGGGGCTTCTAAGTAAAGGTTCAGGGGCTCTGAAATGGGTCTGGGGTCTTTAAGAGGGACCGGGTCTTCAAAATGGGTCTGGGGTTTCAAGCATCACGTCTAGGGACACTAAAATGGGGCTGGGGGCTTCAAAATGGGTCTGGGGCTGAGAAATGGGTCTGGGGGCTTCAAAACGGGGATTTAATGGGGCTGGGGTGTGAAATGGGTCTGGGGGCTGAGAAACCGAGATTTAATGTGGCTGGGGGCTGAGAAATGGGTCGGGGGGCTCCGAAATGGGTCTGGGGCTCCAAAATGGGTCTGGGGGCTTCCCAGGAACTTGGGGGGATTCAAGGGGGTTTGGGGGCTGATTTCGGAGGTTTGGGGAGATTTTGGGGGATTTTGGGGAATTTTGGGGATTTGGGGACCATTTTGGGAGATTTTGGGAGATTTTGGGAGATTTTGGGAATTTTGGAAGATTTTTGGGGATTTTGGGAGATTTTGGGGGATTTTGGGGATTTTTGGGGGCTGGGATGATTTTTGGGGATTTTGGGAGGATTTCGGAGATTTTGGGAGATTTGGGAGATTTTTGTGAGATTTTGGGGGATTTTTGAGGATTTTGGGAATTTCTGGGGGGCTGGGATGATTTTTGGGGATTTTGGGGGTTTTGGGAGATTTTGGGAATTTTGGGAGATTTTCGGAGATTTTGGGAGATTTTGGGAGGATTTTGGGAGATTTTGGGTGATTTTGGGTGATTTTGGGAGGATTTTGGGGGATTTGGGAGGGATTTTGGGGGGGGGCTGGGATGATTTTTGGGGATTTTAGGATTTGGGGAGATTTTTGGGGAGATTTTGGGGAATTTTGGGAGATTTTGGGGATTTTGGGATGATTTGGGGAGATTTCGGTGATTTTGGGGGATTTTGGGAGATTTTGGGGGATTTTTTGGGGATTTTGAAAATTTTTGGGGCTGGGATGATTTTTGGGGATTTTGGGGAATTTGGGAGATTTTGGGATCATTTGGGAGATTTTGGGAGTTTTTGGGGATTTTGGGAGATTTTGGGGAATTTTGGATGATTTTTGGGGATTTTGGGATGACTTTGGGATGATTTGGGGAGATTTTGGGGCATTTTGGGGGATTTTGGGGGATTTTTTGGGGGGATTTGGGAGATTTTAGGGAATTTTGGGAGATTTTTGGGGGTTTTGGGAGATTTTGGGAGATTTGGGGAGATTTTGGGGGATTTTGGGATGATTTGGGAAGATTTTGGGAGGATTTTGGGAGATTTTGGGTGATTTTTGGGGGATTTGGGGGTTTTGGGAGATTTTGGGAATTTTGGGAGATTTTTGGAGATTTTGGGATGACTCTGGGATGATTTGGGGGATTTTGGGTGATTCTGGGAATTTGGAGGGATTTTGGGAATTTTTTGGGGGGGCTGGGATGATTTTGGGATTTTGGGGATTTGGGGATTTTGGGGGTTTGGGAGATTTTGGGGAATTTTGGGTGAATTCCGGGGATTTTGGGATAAATTTGGGATGATTTGGGGAGATTTCGGGTGATTTTGGGAGATTTCGGGTGATTTTGGGGGATTTTGGGGGATTTTGGGGTGCTTTTGGGGTGATTTAGGGCTTTTTGGGGTTTTTGGGGAGTTTTTGGGTCTCACCTGCAAAGCTCAGGTGTCTCAGGTGGGCGCTCGCTCATTTTAGGGGTTTTTGGGGGTGTTCTGGGTGTTTTGGGGGTATTTTGGGGTGTTTTTGGGGTGATTTCAGGGTGTTTTGGGGTGTTTTTGGGCTGATTTGGGTGTTTTTGGGGCAGTTTTGGGGTATTTTGGGGTGTTTTGGGGCTGTTTTGGTGGATTTGGGGTATGTTTGGAGTATTTTAGGGGCAGTTTTAGGGCATTTTGGAGTATTTTAGGGTGTTTCGGGGTATTTTGGGGTGTTTTTGGGGTATTTTGGGTGTTTTTGGGAGTTTTTGGGGTCTCACCTGCGAAGCTCAGGTGTCTCAGGTGGGCGCTGGCTCATTTTGGGGTTTTTTTGGGTGTTTTTGGGGTGTTTTGGGGTGTTTTTGGGCTGATTTGGGTGTTTTTGGGGCAGTTTTGGGTGTTTTGGGGTGTTTTGGGGTGTTTTGGGCAGTTTTGGGTCTCACCTGCGAAGCTCAGGTGTCTCAGGTGGGCGCTGACTCATTTTAGGGTGATTTGGGGATGATTTTGGGGTGTTGTTGGGTTATTTTGGGGTATTTTTGGGAGTATTTCGGGTGATTTTGGGGTGTTTGAGGTGACTTTTCAGGGTTTTGGGGTATTTTGCGTTATTTTGGGGTGTTTTTGGGCAGTTTTTGGGGTCTCACCTGCGAAGCTCAGGTGTCCCAGGTGGGCGCTCGCTCGCGCCTCCTGCACGCGCTCCAGCACGGCCCGCCAGGCGCCTGGGGGGCACCCAAATCACCCGAAATTATCCCAAAATCATCCCCAAAATAACCCGAAATTATCCCAAAATCACCCCCAAAATCACCCGAAATTATCCCAAAATCACCCCAAAATCACCGAAAGTATCCCAAAATCATCACCAAAATCACCCGAAATTATCCCAAAATCACCCCAAAATCATCCGAAATTATCCCAAAATCAACCCCAAAATTATCCCAAAATCAACCCCAAAATCACCCGAAATTATCCCAAAATCAACCCCAAAATCACCCGAAAGTATCCCAAAATCACCCCCAAAATCACCCGAAATTATCCCAAAATCACCCGAAATTATCCCAAAATCAACCCCAAAATCACCCGAAATTATCCCAAAATCCTCCCAAAATTATCCCCAAAATCACCCGAAATCAACCCCAAAATTATCCCTAAAATCACCCAAAATTATCCCCAAAATCACCCAAAATCAACCCCAAAATAAGCGAAAAATCACCCAAAATTATCCCCAAAATTGCCCAAAATCATCCCCAAAATCATCCCTAAAATCACCCAAAATTATCTCCAAAATCACCCAAAATTATCCCCAAAATTGCCCCAAATCATCCCAAAATTATCCCAAAATCATCCCAAAATCACTCAAAATCAAACCCAAAATTATCCTCAAAATCACCCAAAATCATCTGAAATCAAACCCAAAATAAGCCCAAAATCACCCAAAATTATCCCCAAATCACCCAAAATCACCCAAAATTATCCCAAAGTTTTCCCAAAATTATCCCAAAATCCACCCTCCAGACTGGATGCCGTTATCCTCAGCCCGTCCCAGTACAAACCAGTATAACCAGTATAACCAGTTACCCTCCAAACTGGGCGCCGTCACTCTCAGCCCATCCCAGTCCCATCCCAGTACAAACCAGTACAAACCAGTACAAACCAGTACAAACCAGTATAAACCAGTACAAACCCTCCAGACTGGGCGCCGTCACTCTCAGCCCGTCCCAGTCCCATCCCAGTACAAACCAGTATAACCAGTACAAACCCTCTAAGCTCGGAGCTGTTATCCTCAGCCCGTCCCAGTCCCATCCCAGTACAAACCAGTACAAACCAGTATAACCAGTATAACCAGCACAAACCCACCAAACTGGGAGCCGTCACTCTCAGCCCGTCCCAGTCCCGTCCCATCCAGTATAACCAGTATAACCAGTATAAACCAGTACAAACCCTCCAAACTGGGGCGCCGTCACTCTCAGCCCGTCCCAGTCCCATCCCAGTACAAACCAGTATAACCAGTACCTTCCAAACTGGGAGCCGTTATCCTCAGCCCGTCCCATCCCAGTATAACCAGTACAAACCAGTATAAACCAGTACAAACCCTCCAAACTGGGCGCCGTTATTCTCAGCCCGTCCCAGTCCCATCCCAGTACAAACCAGTATAACCAGTATAAACCAGTACAAACCCTCCAAACTGGGCGCCGTGACCCTCAGCCCGTCCCAGTCCCATCCCAGTACAAACCAGTACAAACCAGTACAAACCTTCCAAACTGGGCGCCCGTTATTCTCAGCCCGTCCCATCCCAGTCCCATCCCAGTATAACCAGTATAACCAGTTACCCTCCAAACTGGGGAGCCGTGACCCTCAGCCCGTCCCAGTCCCATCCCATCCCAGTACAAACCAGTATAAACCAGTATAACCAGTACCTTCCAAACTGGGGGCCGTTATCCTCAGCCCGTCCCAGTCCCATCCCATCCCAGTATAACCAGTACAAACCAGTATAAACCAGTATAACCAGTACAAACCAGTATAACCAGTACCTTCCAAACTGGGAGCCGTTATCCTCAGCCCGTCCCAGTCCCATCCCAGCACAAACCAGTACAAACCAGTATAACCAGTATAAACCAGTACAATTACCCTCCAAACTGGGGCCGTGACCCTCAGCCCGTCCCAGTCCCATCCCAGTACAAACCAGTATAACCAGTATAAACCAGTACAATTACCCTCCAAACTGGGCGCCGTTATTCTCAGCCCCGTCCCAGTCCCATCCCAGTACAAACCAGTACAAACCAGTACAAACCAGTATAAACCAGTACAATTACCCTCCAAACTGGGCGCCGTGACCTCAGCCCGTCCCAGTCCCATCCCAGTACAAACCAGTATAACCAGTATAAACCAGTACAATTACCCTCCAAACTGGGGGCCGTTATTCTCAGCCCGTCCCAGTCCCATCCCAGTACAAACCAGTACAAACCAGTACAAACCAGTATAAACCAGTACAATTACCCTCCAAACTGGGCGCCGTGACCCTCAGCCCGTCCTCGCTGCTGATCTCGAGCGCAGGTGGGGGAGGGGCGAGAGGGGGCGGGGCTGCGCGCGGTGGGGGAGGGGCGGGGGCGAGGGGGAGGGAGGGCCCGCCCGGGGGAGGGGCTCGTCCTCCTCCTCCGAGCTGGCGCTCTGCGGGGGGGCAAAATTAATTACATTAATTAATTAATTAACGTGAAGTTAATTAGCGCGAAATAATTTCTAAAAAATTAATTAATCCAAAATTAATTCACCCAAAATTAATGAATGTGAAATTAATTCGGCCAAAATTAATCAGCCCAGAATTAATGAATGTGAAATGAATTCAGCCAAAATTAATTCGCCCAAAATTAATGAATGTGAAATTAATTCAGCCAAAATTAATTCGCCCAAAATTAATGAATGTGAAATGAATTAATCCAAAATTAATCAGCCCAAAAATTAATGAATGTGAAATGAATTCAGCCAAAATTAATTCGCCCAAAATTAATGAATGTGAAATTAATTCGGCCGAAATTAATTAGCCCAAAATTAATGAATGTGAAATGAATTCAGCCAAAATTAATTCGCCCAAAATTAATGAATGTGAAATTAATTCACCCAAAATTAATTCACCCAAAATTAATGAATGTGAAATTAATTCACCCAAAATTAATTCACCCAAAATTAATGAATGTGAAATTAATTCGGCCAAAATTAATTAGCCCAAAATTAATGAATGTGAAATTAATTCGGCCAAAATTAATTCGCCCAAAATTAATGAATGTGAAATTAATTCGGCCGAAATTAATTAGCCCAAAATTAATGAATGTGAAATTAATTCAGCCAAAATTAATCAGCCCAAAATTAATGAATGTGAAATTAATTCAGCCGAAATTAATTCGCCCAAAATTAATGAATGTGAAATTAATTCAGCCAAAATTAATTAGCCCAAAATTAATGAATGTGAAATTAATTCAGCCAAAATTAATTCAGCCCAAAATTAATGAATGTGAAATTAATTCAGCCAAAATTAATTCACCCAAAATTAATGAATGTGAAATTAATTCAGCCAAAATTAATTCACCCAAAATTAATGAATGTGAAATGAATTCGGCCAAAATTAATTCACCCAAAATTAATGAATGTGAAATTAATTCAGCCAAAATTAATTCACCCAAAATTAATGAATGTGAAATTAATTAATCCAAAATTAATTCACCCAAAATTAATGAATGTGAAATTAATTCAGCCAAAATTAATTCGCCCAAAATTAATGAATGTGAAATTAATTCAGCCGAAATTAATTCGCCCAAAATTAATGAATGTGAAATTAATTCAGCCAAAATTAATTCGCCCAAAATTAATGAATGTGAAATTAATTCGGCCAAAATTAATTCACCCAAAATTAATGAATGTGAAATTAATTCGGCCAAAATTAATTCGCCCAAAATTAATGAATGTGAAATTAATTCAGCCAAAATTAATCAGCCCAAAATTAATGAATGTGAAATTAATTCGGCCAAAATTAATTCACCCAAAATTAATGAATGTGAAATGAATTCGCCCAAAATTAATGAATGTGAAATGAATTCAGCCGAAATTAATCAGCCCAAAATTAATGAATGTGAAATTAATTAATCCAAAATTAATTTGCCCAAAATTAATGAATGTGAAATTAATTCGGCCGAAATTAATTCGCCCAAAATTAATGAATGTGAAATTAATTCAGCCAAAATTAATTCACCCAAAATTAATGAATGTGAAATTAATTCAGCCAAAATTAATCAGCCCAAAATTAATGAATGTGAAATTAATTCAGCCAAAATTAATTCACCCAAAATTAATGAATGTGAAATTAATTCAGCCAAAATTAATTCGCCCAAAATTAATGAATGTGAAATTAATTCAGCCAAAATTAATTCGCCCAAA
Organism: Luscinia luscinia; assembly: GCA_034336685.1. Lineage (NCBI taxonomy): Eukaryota > Metazoa > Chordata > Aves > Passeriformes > Muscicapidae > Luscinia > Luscinia luscinia. Next base: position 32,482 of record JAKWBO010000084.1, read on the forward strand.
ATTAATGAATGTGAAATTAATTCGGCCAAAATTAATTCGCCCAAAATTAATGAATGTGAAATTAATTCGGCCAAAATTAATTAGCCCAAAATTAATGAATGTGAAATTAATTCGGCCAAAATTGATTCGCCCCAAAATTAATGAATGTGAAATTAATTCAGCCAAAATTAATTCACCCAAAATTAATGAATGTGAAATTAATTCAGCCAAAATTAATCAGCCCAAAATTAATGAATGTGAAATGAATTCAGCCAAAATTAATTAACCCAAAATTAATGAATGTGAAATTAATTCAGCCAAAATTAATTCACCCAAAATTAATGAATGTGAAATTAATTCAGCCAAAATTAATCAGCCCAAAATTAATGAATGTGAAATTAATTCAGCCAAAATTAATTCGCCCAAAATTAATGAATGTGAAATTAATTCGTCCAAAATTAATTAGCCCAAAATTAATGAATGTGAAATTAATTCGGCCAAAATTAATTAGACCAAAATTAATGAATGTGAAATTAATTCAGCCAAAATTAATTCAGCCCAAAATTAATGAATGTGAAATTAATTCGGCCAAAATCAATCAGCCCAAAATTAATGAATGTGAAATTAATTCGGCCAAAATTAATTCACCCAAAATTAATGAATGTGAAATTAATTCGGCCAAAATTAATTTGCCCAAAATTAATGAATGTGAAATTAATTCAGCCGAAATTAATTAGCCCAAAATTAATGAATGTGAAATGAATTCAGCCAAAATTAATTCGCCCAAAATTAATGAATGTGAAATTAATTCAGCCAAAATTAATTCACCCAAAATTAATGAATGTGAAATTAATTCGGCCAAAATTAATTCGCCCAAAATTAATGAATGTGAAATTAATTCAGCTAAAATTAATTCGCCCAAAATTAATTGAATTTAAAATTAATTCGCCCAAAATTAATTCACCCAAAATTAATGAATGTGAAATTAATTCGGCCAAAATTAATTCGCCCAAAATTAATGAATGTGAAATTAATTCAGCCAAAATTAATTCATCCAAAATTAATGAATGTGAAATGAATTCAGCCAAAATTAATTAGCCCAAAATTAATGAATCTGAAATTAATTCAGCCAAAATTAATTCGCCCAAAATTAATGAATGTGAAATTAATTCAGCCAAAATTAATTAGCCCAAAATTAATGAATGTGAAATGAATTCGGCCGAAATTAATTTGCCCAAAATTAACTATTACCATATTTATATATACATACATATATATATAACCCAAAATTAACAAAATCAGCCCCAAATTGCCCCAAAATCAGGCCAAAATCAGCCAAAATTACCCCAAAATCAGCCAAAATCACCCCAAATCAGCCCAAAATCGTCAAAATCATCCCAAAATCACCCCAAAATCAGCCAAAATCACCCCAAAATCACCCCAAAATCAGCCAAAATCACCCCAAAATCACCCCAAAATCGCCAAAATCAGCCAAAATCAGCCAAAATCACCCCAAAATCACCCCAAAATCTGCCCAAATCAGCCAAAATCACCCCAAAATCACCCAAAATCAGCCAAAATCAGCCAAAATCACCCCAAATCATGCCTCAAAATCAACCCAAAATTCACCCAAATCAGCCAAAAATCCCAAAATCACCAATATCGCCCAAAATCCCTAAAATTCCCAAAATCCTAAAAATTACCCCAAAATCAACCAAAAATTCAACAAAATATCGACCAAAATATCTGCAAGAATTCCCAAAATTCCTCAATCCCCAAAATTCCCAAATTCCCTCCAAAATCCCCAGAACTCCCAAAAATCCCCAAAATCCCCCACATCCCGCCCCTCCCCCTCACCTGCACAGGTGGCCCAGGGCGGCTCCGAGGTGACGTCACTGGGGGGGGACCTGGGGGAGGAATTTTGGGAATTTTGGGGAATTTTTGGGGATTTTTGGGGAATTTTGGGGATTTTAAAGGAATTTTGGGGAATTTTTGGGGAAAATTTGGGGATTTTTGGGGATTTTGGGGATGTTGGGGAATTTTTGGGGAATTTTTGGGGAATTTTTGGGGAATTTTGGGGAATTTTCGGGATTTTTGGGGAATTTTTGGGGAATTTTTGGGGATTTTTGGGGAATTTTGGGGAATTTTTTGGGAATTTTGGAGATTTTTGGGGATTTTTAGGGATTTTTTGGGGATTTTTGGGGATTTTTGGGGAATTTTTGGGGATTTTTTGGGGAATTTTGGGGATATTTTGGGGATTTTGGGGAATTTTGGGGAATTTTGGGGATATTTTGGGATTTTTGGAATTTTGGGATATTTTGGGATATTTTGGGGATATTTTGGGAATTTTGGGGATATTTTGGGAATTTTGGGAATTTTGGGGATTTTGGGAATTTTTGGGGATATTTTGGGTGATTTTGGGGATATTTTTGGGGAATTTTGGGATATTTTGGGATTTTTGGGTGATTTTGGGATATTTTGGGATATTTTTGGGATATTTTGGGATATTTTGAGGAATTTTGGGATATTTTTGGGATATTTTGGGATATTTTGGGTGATTTTTGGGGATATTTTGGGGATATTTTGGGTGATTTTGGGATATTTTTGGGTGATTTTAGGGGATATTTTTGGGGATAATTTTGGGGTATTTTAGGATATTTTGGGATATTTTGGGGTGATTTCCGAGGATATTTTTGGGATATTTTGGGATATTTTGGGGATATTTTGCGATATTTTGGGATATTTTGGGACATTTTGGGTGATTTTGGGTGATTTTGGGATATTTTGGGGATATTTTGGGATATTTCGGGACATTTTGGGGATATTCTGGGATATTTTGGGATATTTTTGGTTTATTTTAGGTGATTTTGGGATATTTTGGGATGTTTTTGGGGATATTTTGGGTTATTGTGGGATACTTTGGGATATTCTGGGATATTTTGGGATATTTTTGGGACATTTTGGGATGTTTGGGTCTCACCGCAGCTGTCGCTCATCAGCTCCTCCGGCTCCTCCTTCACCCTGGGGGGAGGGGAGGGACAGGTGACCCCAAAGTCGGGACAGGTGACCCCAAATCGGGACAGGTGACCCCAAAATCGACAGGTGACCCCAAAAACTGGGACAGGTGACCCCAAACTGGGACAGTGACCCCAGACTGGGACAGGTGACCCCAAACTGGGACAGGTGACCCCAAAATCGGGACAGGTGACCCCAAAATCGGGACAGGTGACCCCAAAATTGGGGCAGGTGACCCCAAACTGGGACAGGTGACCCCAAAATCGGGACAGGTGACCCCAAACTGGGACAGGTGACCCCAAAATTGGGACAGGTGACCCCAAACTGGGACAGGTGACCCCAAAATTGGGACAGGTGACCCCAAAATCGGGACAGGTGACCCCAAATTGGGACAGGTGACCCCAAACTGGACAGGTGACCCAAATCGGACAGGTGACCCCAAACTGGGACAGGTGACCCCAAACTGGGACAGGTGACCCCAAAATTGGGACAGGTGACCCCAAACTGGGACAGGTGACCCCAAAATTGGGACCAATGGGACAGGTGACCCCAAATTGGGACAGGTGACCCCAAACTGGGACAGGTGACCCCAAACTGGGACAGGTGACCCCAAAATTGGGACAGGTGACCCCAAACTGGGACAGGTGACCCCAAAATTGGGACAGGTGACCCCAAAATCGGGACAGGTGACCCCAAACTGGGACAGGTGACCCCAAAATCGGGACAGGTGACCCCAAAATTGGGACAGGTGACCCCAAAATTGGGACAGGTGACCCCAAACTGGGACAGGTGACCCCAAAATTGGGAGACAGGTGACCCCAAACTGGGACAGGTGACCCCAAATCGGGACAGGTGACCCCAAACTGGGACAGGTGACCCCAAAATCAGGACAGGTGACCCCAAACTGGGACAGGTGACCCCAAAATTGGGACAGGTGACCCCAAAATTGGGACAGGTGACCCCAAAATTGTGGACAGGTGACCCCAAAATCGGACAGGTGACCCCAAAATTGGGACAGGTGACCCCAAACTGGGACAGGTGACCCCAAATCGGGACAGGTGACCCTAAACTGGGACAGGTGACCCCAAACTGGGACAGGTGACCCCAAAATTGGGACAGGTGACCCCAAACTGGGGACAGGTGACCTCAAAATTGGGACAGGTGACCCCAAACTGGGACAGGTGACCCCAAATTGGGACAGGTGACCCCAAAATCGGGACAGGTGACCCCAAACTGGGACAGGTGACCCCAAAATTGGGACAGGTGACCCCAAATCGGACAGGTGACCCCAAACTGGGACAGGTGACCCCAAACTGGGACAGGTGACCCCAAAATTGGGACAGGTGACCCCAAACTGGGACAGGTGACCCCAAACTGGGACAGGTGACCCCAAAATTGGGACAGGTGACCCCAAACTGGGACAGGTGACCCCAAACTGGGACAGGTGACCCCAAACTGGGACAGGTGACCCCAAAGTGGACAGGTGACCCCCAAAATCGGGACAGGTGACCCCAAACTGGGACAGGTGACCCCAAACTGGACACAAGTGACCCCAAATCGGACAGGTGACCCCAATGTCCCCAGTGTCCCCAATCCCCAGTGTCCCCAAATGCCCCAGTGTCCCCAGATGTCCCCAGTGTCCCCAATCCCCCAGTGTCCCCATTGTCCCCAGTGTCCCCAAATCCCCAGTGTCCAACTCCCAGTGTCCCCTAGATTCGCCAGTGACCCCAAACTCACAGTGTCCCCAATGTCGCCCCAGGTGACTCCAACTCGGACAGTGTCCCCAAACTGTCCCCAATGTCCCCAATGTCCCCAGTGTCCCCCAATGTCCCCAATGTCCCCAGTGTCCCCAATGTCCCCAGTGTCCCCAATGTCCCCAATCCCCCAGTGTCCCCAATGTCCCCCAGTGTCCCCCACTGTCCCCAGTGTCCCCAATGTCCCCAATTCCCCAGTGTCCCCCAGTGTCCCCACTGTCCCCCACTGTCCCCAAATCCCCAGTGTCCCCAGTGTCCCCACTGTCCCCAGTGTCCCTAATCCCCCAGTGTCCCCAATGTCCCCACTGTCCCCAATGTCCCCAGTGTCCCCACTGTCCCCAGTGTCCCCAGTGTCCCCAATGTCCCCAGTGTCCCCAGTGTCCCCAATATCCCCTCAATTCCCCAAGTGTCCCTAGTGTCCCAGTGTCCCCAGTGTCCCCAATGTCCCCCAATGTCCCCAATCCCCCAATGTCCCCCAGTGTCCCCAATGTCCCCACTGTCCCCAATCTCCCAGTGTCCCCAATGTCCCCCCAATGTCCCCAATCCCCCCAATGTCCCCTAATCCCCCACTGTCCCCAGTGTCCCCAGTGTCCCCCAATGTCCCCAGTGTCCCCAGTGTCCCCAGTGTCCCCCAATGTCCCCAGTGTCCCCAATTCCCAAATCTCCCAGTGTCCCCCGTGTCCCCAATGTCCCCAGTGTCCCCAATGTCCCCCCAATATCCCCCAATCTCCCCTGTCCCCAATGTCCCCAATCCCCCAATCCCCAGTGTCCCCAGTGTCCCCAGTGTCCCCACCTGCTGTCCCCACTGTCCCCCAATCCCCCAGTGTCCCCAATGTCCCCAATGTCCCAAATCCCCCAGTGTCCCCCCAGTGTCCCCCACTGTCCCCAGTGTCCCCACCTGCTGTCCCCACTGTCCAGCTCCAGCCGCGGTCTCTTCGCCCCCGGCCCCGCCCCTCCCCCCGGTCTCTTGGCATGTCCCCAAGCTGTCCCCAAGGCGTCCCTGTGGCCGTTGGTGGCACTGCCACCGCCACGGGGGTGGCCCCGGTGACGTCACCGAGGTGGTGGCCATGGCTGATGTCCCCAAGCTGGTGGCCATGGACATTTCCCAGCTGGTGGCCCTGAGTGATGTCCCCAAGCTGGTGGCTCTGATTAATGTCCCCAGATTGGTGGCTCTGATTGATGTCCCCAAGCTGGTGGCTTCCATCCATGTCCCCAAACTGGTGGCTCTCGGTGATGTCCCCAAGCTGGTGGCTTCCATCCATGTCCCCAAACTGGTGGCTCTCGGTGATGTCCCCAAGCTGGTGGCTCTGACGGATGTCCCCAAACCGATGGCTCTTGTGCCCTTGATGTCCCCAAGTTGGTGGCTCTGATGGATGTCCCCAAACCGATGGCTCTGCCTGATGTCCCCAAGCTGGTGGCTTTGATCCATGTCCCCAAGCTGGTGGCTCTGCCTGATGTCCCCAAGCTGGTGGCTTTGATCCATGTCCCCAAACTGGTGGCTCTGATGGATGTCCCCAGATTGGTGGCTCTGCCTGATGTCCCCAAGCTGGTGGCTTCCATCAGTGTCCCCAAGCTGGTGGCTCTTGATCAATGTCCCCAGGCTGGTGGCTCTGCCTGATGTCCCCAAGCTGGTGGCTCTGTCCGGCCAGTGTCTGTCCCCAAGCTCGTGGCTCTGATGGATGTCCCCAAGCTGTCTGGCCAATGTCCCCAAGTTGGTGGCTCTGACGATGTCCCAAACCGATGGCTCTGCCTGATGTCCCAGGCTGGTGGCTTTGATCCATGTCCCCAACCTGGCTCTGATGGATGTCCCCAGCTGATGGCTTGACCAATTCCCAAGCCGTGGCTCTGCTGGTGGCTCTGCCTGATGTCCCCAGTGGCTTCCATCAATGTCCCCAAGCTGGTGGCTCTGCCTGATGTCCCCAAGCTGGTGGCTTTGATCCATGTCCCCAAGCTGGTGGCTCTGCCTGATGTCCCCAAGCTGGTGGCTTCCATCAATGTCCCCAGGCTGGTGGCTCTGACTGACGTCCCCAAGCTGGTGGCCCTGCCTTATGTCCCCGAGCTGGTGGCTTTGATCCATGTCCCCAAGCTCGTGGCTCTGCCTGATGTCCCCAAGCGGGTGGCCCTGCCCGCCGTCCCCACGCCGCCGTCCCCGCCAGGCGCCGCCCGTGTCCCCGCTGTCCCCTCTGTCCCCTCTGTCCCCGCTGTCCCCGTCCCCGGTGACGCCGCGCAGCACGAACTCCACGATGTCGGGGGGCAGCCCCTCCTGCGGCGGCGCTGGTGGCCCCGGGGGTGGCCCTGTCCCCTCTGTCCCCTCTGCTGTCCCCTCTGCTGTCCCCTCCGCGCCCCGGGCGCCGTCGTCGGCCCCGTCGAGCTGCTGGATGTGGGGACACGGGGACAGCGGGGACAGGGACAGCGCCGGGGCCACCACGGTGCGGCTGTAGCCGAAGTAACGTCCCCGTGCTCGTCCTGTCCCTGTCCTCGTCCCTGTCCCTGTCCCTGTCCCTGTCCCCGTCCCTGTCCCTGTCCCTGTCCCTGTCCCTGTCCCCGTCCCTGTCCTGTCCCTGTCCCCGAGGTGGCACTGAGCTGGTGGCATCGTCCTCGTCCTCGCTGGTGTCACCGCGGGCGGGGGATGGCGGCGGGCGGGTGACGAGGGGCCTGCGGGGACAGAGGGGGATGGTGACAGTGGGGACAGGTGACAATGGGGATGGGGGTGACAATGGGGATGGAGGTGACAATGGGGACAGGTGACAATGGGGACAGAGGGGACAATGGGGTCAGGTGACAATGGGGTGACAATGGGGACAGGTGACAATGGGGCTGGGGGTGACAATGGGGACAGGTGACAATGGGAACCGGGTGACAATGGGGACAGAGGGGGACGGGTGACAATGGGGACAGAGGGGGACGGGTGACAATGGGGACAGGTGACAATGGGGTCAGGTGACAATGGGGACAGGTGACAAGGGGGATGGGGGTGACAATGGGGACAGGTGACAATGGGGACAGGGAGGTGACAATGGGGATGGGGAGGTGACAATGGGGACAGGAGGTGACAATGGGGATGGGGAGGTGACAATGGGGATGGTGACAATGGGGACAGGGAGGTGACAATGGGGACAGGTGACAATGGGGATGGGGGTGACAATGGGGACAGGAGGTGACAATGGGGATGGAGGTGACAATGGGGACAGGTGACAATGGGGACAGAGGATGGTGACAATGGGGACAGGGAGGTGACAATGGGGACAGGTGACAATGGGGATGGGGGTGACAATGGGGTCAGGTGACAATGGGGACAGGTGACAATGGGGACAGGGAGGTGACAATGGGGACAGGTGACAATGGGGATGGGGGTGACAATGGGGATGGGTGACAATGGGGATGGGGGTGACAATGGGGACGAGGGTGACAATGGGGACAGGTGACAATGGGGACAGGTGACAATGGGGATGGGGGGGTGGGGGACAGGTGACAATGGGGGACAGGGAGGTGACAATGGGGACAGGTGACAATGGGGACAGGGGATGGTGACAATGGGGACAGAGGGGATGGTGACAATGGGGACAGGAGGTGACAATGGGGACAGGTGACAATGGGGATGGGGGTGACAATGGGGACAGGTGAGAATGGGAACAGGGGTGACAATGGGGACAGGTGACAATGGGGGACAGGTGACAATGGGGATGGGAGGTGACAATGGGGATGGTGACAATGGGGACAGGAGGTGACAATGGGGACAGGTGACAATGGGGATGGGGTGACAATGGGGACAGGGAGGTGACAATGGGGACAGGTGACAATGGGGACAGGTGACAATGGGGATGGGGTGACAATGGGGACGGGTGACAAAGGGACAGGGAGGTGACAATGGGGATGGGGAGTGACAATGGGGATGGGGTGACAATGGGGACAGGTGACAATGGGGATGGGGGTGACAATGGGGACAGGGAGGTGACAATGGGGACAGGTGACAATGGGGACAGGTGACAATGGGGATGGGGTGACAATGGGGACAGGGAGGTGACAATGGGGACAGGTGACAATGGGGACAGGTGACAATGGGGACAGGTGGCAATGGGGACAGGGGGTTAAAATGAGGGTGACAATGGGATCAGGGGTGAAAACGGGGTGACAATTGTCACAAGGAGTGACAACGACATTAGGGGTGGCAATAACCAGAGAAGTGACAATAACCCCAGAGGAGGTGACAATGTCCCCGAGGGAGGTGACAATGTCCCCAGAGGAGGTGACAATGACCCCTGAGGAGGTGACAATGTCCCCGAGGGAGGTGACAATGTCCCCAGAGAGGTGACAATGACCCCTGAGGAGGTGACAATGACCCCAGGAAGGTGACAATGTCCCCAGAGGAGGTGACAATGTCCCCGAGGGAGGTGGCACTGACCAGAGAGGTGACAATGTCCCCAGAAGGTGACAATGACCCAAAGGGTGGCACTGTCCCCGAGGGAGATGGCACTGACCAGAGAGGTGACAATGACCCCAGAGGAGGTGACAATGTCCCTGAGGGAGGTGACAATGTCCCCAGAGAGGTGACAATGACGCCAGAGGAGGTGACAATGTCCCCGAGGGAGGTGACAATGACCCCAGGAAGGTGACAATGTCCCCGAGGAAGGTGACAATGTCCCCGAGGGAGGTGGCACTGACCAGAGAGGTGACAATGACCCCAGAGGAGGTGACAATGACCCCAGGAAGGTGACAATGTCCCCAGAGGAGGTGACAATGCCCCCGAGGGAGGTGACACTGACCTGGCTGCCACCTCCAGCGCCGCCCGCTGTCCCCAGAGCCGCGCTGGCCCCGCGGGTGACACCGGTGACGTCACCGCGCCGGGGGACGACGGCCTCGGGAGTGGCATCGACCTGGGGGGGGTGACAGTGGGACACTGAGGTGACGCTACTCCGGAAGTGCCACCGCCTGGAGGTGACAACGGCCTGGGAGTGGCACCGCCCCTGGGGTGACAGTGACCCACGAGGTGCCACCACCCCAGGAGGTGACACTGACCCTGGGGTGGCACTGTCCCTGTCCCTGTCCCTGTCCCTGTCCCTGTCCCTGTCCCAGGAGGTGACACTGCCCCAGGAGGTGACACTGACCCTGGGGTGGCACTGTCCCTGTCCCTGTCCCTGTCCCTGTCCCTGTCCCCATCCCGTGGCTGACACCGCCCCAGGAGGTGGCACTGGCCCTGTCCCTGTCCCTGTCCCTGTCCCTGTCCCTGTCCCAGGAGGTGACACTGACCCTGGGGTGGCACTGTCCCTGTCCCTGTCCCCATCCCGTGGGTGACACCGCCTCAGGAGGTGACAGTGGCCCTGTCCCTGTCCCTGCCCCAGGAGGTGACACTGACCCTGTGCACTGTTCCTGTCCCTGTCCTGTTGGGTGACATTGCCCCAGGAGGTGACAGTGGCCCTGGGGTGACACTGACCTGGTTGGTGTCCCTGTCCCTGTCCCTGTCCCGTGGTGACACTGCCCCAGGAGGTGGCACTGTCCCTGTCCCTGTCCCTGTCCCTGTCCCTGTCCCTGTCCCTGTCCCTGTCCCGTGGCTGACACCGCCCCAGGAGGTGGCACTGTCCCTGTCCCTGTCCCCTGTCCCTGTCCCAGGAGGTGACACTGACCCTGGGGTGACACTGTCCCTGTCCCTGTCCCTGTCCCTGTCCCTGTCCCTGTCCCCATCTCGGGTGACATTGCCCCAGGAGGTGACAGTGACCCTGGGGTGGCACTGTCCCTGTCCCTGTCCCTGTCCCTGTCCCTCGTCCCGCGGCTGACACCGCCCCAGGAGGTGGCACTGTCCCTGTCCCTGTCCCCTGTCCCTGTCCCAGGAGGTGACACTGACCCTGGGGTGACACTGTCCCTGTCCCTGTCCCTGTCCCTGTCCCTGTCCCTGTCCCCATCTCGTGGGTGACATTGCCCCAGGAGGTGACAGTGACCCTGGGGTGGCACTGTCCCTGTCCCTGTCCCTGTCCCTGTCCCTGTCCCGTGGCTGACACCGCCCCAGGAGGTGGCACTGTCCCTGTCCCTGTCCCTGTCCCTGTCCCAGGAGGTGACACTGACCCTGGGGTGACACTGTCCCTGTCCCTGTCCCTGTCCCTGTCCCTGTCCCTGTCCCCATCTCGTGGGTGACATTGCCCCAGGAGGTGACAGTGACCCTGGGGTGGCACTGTCCCTGTCCCTGTCCCTGTCCCTGTCCCAGGAGGTGACATTACCCCAGGAGGTGACACTGTCCCTGTCCCTGTCCCTGTCCCTGTCCCTGTCCCTGTCCCTGTCCCTGTCCCTGTCCCTGTCCCCATCCCGTTGGTGACAGTGCCCCAGGAGGTGACAGTGGCCCTGTCCCTGTCCCCGTGGGTGACATTGCCCTGGAGGTGACACTGACCTGGCTGGTGTCCCTGTCCCTGTCCCTGTCCCTGTCCCAGGAGGTGACACTGGCCCTGGAGGTGACACTGGCCCTGGGGTGGCACTGCCCCTGTCCCTGTCCCTGTCCCTGTCCCTGTCCCTGTGCCTGTCCCCAGGAGGTGACACTGACCTTGGGGTGGCACTGTCCCTGTCCCTGTCCCTGTCTCTGTCCCAGGAGGTGACACCGCCCCAGGAGGTGGCACTGTCCCTGTCCCTGTCCCTGTCCCTGTCCCATCCCGTGGGTGACACAGCCCCAGGAGGTGGCACTGTCCCTGTCCCTGTCCCTGTTCCTGTCCCGGGGGTGACACTGACCTGGCTGGTGTCCCTGTCCCTGTCCCTGTCCCTGTCCCTGTCCCCATCCCGTGGGTGACACTCACCTGTTCGCTGTCCCCGTCCCGTTCGGTGACACCGCCGGCAGCTCCGGGGGTGGCAGGGGGTGTCCCCGGCGGGTGACACCGGCTGGGGACACCCCTGGGGACACTCTGGGGACACCGCAGGGACACCGGGGACACCGCAGGGGACGCTGGGACAGCGCCCGGCGCGGCCACCGCGGCCTCGGGGACACCTCGGGGTCACCCACGGTGGGGATGTGACGCGGCACGGCCGGGGGCTGGCCTGAGGGGACAGCGGGTGGCACCGGGTGGCACCAGTGTCACCGAGTGCCACTGAGTGTCATTGAGTGTCATTGAGTGTCACTGAGTGTCACTGAGTGTCACCAATGTCACCGAGTGTCACCAAATGTCCCCAGTGTCCCCAATGTCCCCAATCCTCTCAATGTCCCCGAGTGTCACCAGTCCCCAATACCTGAGTGTCCCCAAATGTCCCCAATTCCCCAATGTCCCCAATCCCCCAGTGTCCCCAAATCCCCAATTCCCCCAATGTCCCCCAATGTCCCAAATCTCCACTGTCCCCAATCCCCCAAATGTCCCCAATCCCCCCAGTGTCCCCTAATGTCCCCAAATTCCCCAATGTCCCCCAGTGTCCCCAATCCCCCCAATGTCCCCAATCCCCCCAGTGTCCCCAATGTCCCCAATGTCCCCAATGTCCCCCAGTGTCCCCAATGTCCCCAAATCCCCCACTGTCCCCACAATGTCCCCAATGTCCCCCCAATGTCCTCAATGTCCCCAGTGTCCCCAATGTCCCCAAATCCCCCAATCCCCTCAATATCCCCAATCTCCACAATGTACCCCCAATGTCCCCCAATGTCCCCAAATCCCCAAAATCCCCAGTGTCCCCAATGTCCCCCCAATGTCCCCAGTGTCCCCAGTCCCCCAATCCCCCCAATGTCCCCACTGTCCCCAATGTCCCCACAATGTCCCCAATCCTCCCAATCTCCCAATGTCCCCACTGTCCCCAGTGTCCCCAATGTCCCCAATCCCCCAATCCCTCCCAATGTCCCCAATCCCCCAGTGTCCCCAATGTCCCCCACTGTCCCCAATGTCCCCCAATCCCCCTAATGTCCCCCAATGTCCCCCAGTGTCCCCAATGTCCCCCAGTGTCCCCAGTGTCCCCAATCCTCCCAACGTCCCCAATGTCCCCAATGTCCTCCCAATGTCCCCCAGTGTCCCCCAGTGTCCCTAGTGTCCCCCAATGTCTCCAATGTCCCCCAATGTCCCCCAGTGTCCCCAGTGTCCCCCAGTGTCCCCCAGTGTCCCCAGTGTCACTCACCCCGGGGGGGAGGGGCCGTGAGGAGCTTCCCCGGGGGGCCAGCTGGGGGTGACACCCTGGGGGGAGGCGGCGCCTGGGGACATCGGGGACTTTGGTGTCCTTCTCCTCCTCCCCCACCCCCCGGGCTGGGGGTCCCCGGGCTGGAACCTGGGGGGGAGGGGAGAAAAATCAGAGAGGGGGAGGGTCTCAGTATCCTCCCCCACCCCAAAAAAAGGGTCTGGGGAGGGGGGGGGTGGAAATGGGGTGGGGAGGGGTCGCCAGGATTTGGGGGAGGGGTCCCAGGGGTGGGGAGGGGCTTGGGTGGGTCGGGGTGAATTTGGGGAGGGGTCCCAGGGTGATTTTGGGGAGGGGTCTCAGTGGTCTCAGGGTGAATTTGGGAGGGGTCTCAGGAATATTTTGGGAGGGGTCCCAGGGCTGAATTTGGGGAGGGGTCCTGTGGGGAGGGGTTGTGTTTGGGGAGGGGGGGTCCCTGGGGGTGTGTCTGTAAATTTGGGGAGAGGTCTCAGAGTGAATTTGAGGAGGGGTCTCTGTGTCTCAGTGTGAATTTGGGAGGGTCTCTGTGGTTATTCTAATTTGGGAGGGGTCTCTGTGTCTCAGGGTTATTTTAATTTGGGAGGGGTCTCAGGGTTATTTTAATTTGGGAGGGGTCTCAGTGTCTCAGTGTGAATTTGGGGAGGGTCTCTGTGCTATTTGAAATTGGGGAGGGGTCTCTGTGTGAATTTGGGAGGGGTCTCAGTGTGTTATTTCATTTTGGGAGGGGTCTCCGTACTGGGGCTCCCGTGGGCGATGGTCAGTTCTGCCCGGGGTGGTCAGTGTGAATTTGGGAGGGTCTCTGTCTCTCAGTGAATTTGGGGAGGGGTCTCAGTGTCTCTCGGTTAATTTGGGAGGGGTCTCAGTGTCTCTCAGTGAATTTGGGGAGGGGTCTCAGTGTCTCGGTTAATTTGGGGAGGGGTCTCAGTGTCTCTCAGGGTTAATTTGGGGAGGGGTCTCGGTTCCGGGGGTCCCGTGGGCGATGGTCAGTTCTGCTCAGGGGGTCAGTATGAATTTGGGGAGGGGTCTCAGTGTGTTATTTTAATTTGGGGAGGGGTCTCTGTGTCCCAGGGTTAATTTGGGGAGGGTCTCTCAGGGTTATTTTAATTTGGGAGGGGTCTGCGCACCGGGGCTCCCGTGGGCAATGGTCAGCTCTGCTCAGGGGGTCAGTGTGAATTTGGGGAGGGGTCTCTGTCTCTCAGTGAATTTGGGGAGGGTCTCTGTCTCTCAGTGAATTTGGGGAGGGTCTCAGTGTCTCTCGGTTAATTTGGGGAGGGGTCTCCGCACCGGGGCTCCCGTGGGCGATGGTCAGTTCTGCTCAGGGGGGTCAGTGTGAATTTGGGGAGGGGTCTCAGTGTCTCAGTGTGAATTTGGGGAGGGTCTCAGTGTGTTATTCTAATTTGGGAGGGGTCTGTGTCAGTGTGAATTTGGGGAGGGGTCTCTGTCTCTCAGTGAATTTGGGGAGGGGTCTCTGTGTTATCCTAATTTGGGGAGGGTCTCAGTGTCTCAGTGTGAATTTGGGGAGGGTCTCTGTCTCTCAGTGAATTTGGGGAGGGGTCTCTGTGTTATTCTAATTTGGGAGGGGTCTCCGCACCGGGGCTCCCGTGGGTGATCGTCCGGTTCTGCTCCGGGGGGGTCAGGGTTAATTTGGGGAGGGGTCTCTGTGTCTCTGTGTGAATTTGGGGAGGGGTCCTGTGTCTCTGTGTGTATTTGGGGAGGGGTCTCTGTCTGTCAGTGAATTTGGGGAGGGTCTCTCAGTGTTATCCTAATTTGGGAGGGGTCTCCGCACCGGGGGTCCCGTGGGCGATGGTCAGTTCTGCCCGGGGGGTCAGTGTGAATTTGGGGAGGGGTCTCAGTGTCTCAGTGTGAATTTGGGGAGGGGTCTCAGTGTGTTATTCTAATTTGGGGAGGGGTCTCTGTGTCAGTGTGAATTTGGGGAGGGGTCTCAGTGAATTTGGGGAGGGTCTCAGTGTGAATTTGGGGAGGGGTCTCAGTGTGTTATTCTAATTTGGGGAGGGGTCTCTGTGTCAGTGTGAATTTGGGGATGGGTCTCTGTGTCAGTGTGAATTTGGGGAGGGGTCTCTGTCTCTCAGTGAATTTGGGGAGGGGTCTCCGCACCGGGGCTCCCGTGGGCGATGGTCAGTTCTGCTCAGGGGGTCAGTGTGAATTTGGGGAGGGTCTCTGTGTCCCAGGGTTAATTTGGGGAGGGGTCTCTGTCTCTCAGTGAATTTGGGGAGGGGTCTCTGTGTCAGTGTGAATTTGGGGAGGGTCTCAGTGAATTTGGGGAGGGGTCTCAGTGTGAATTTGGGGAGGGATCTCAGTGAATTTGGGGAGGGGTCTCAGTGTCCCAGGGTTAATTTGGGGAGGGGTCTCAGTGAATTTGGGGAGGGTCTCTGTCTCTCAGTGAATTTGGGGAGGGTCTCAGTGTCTCTCAGTGAATTTGGGGAGGGTCTCTCAGTGTTATCCTAATTTGGGAGGGGTCTCAGGGTTAATTTGGGGAGGGGTCTCTGTGTGTTATTCTAATTTGGGAGGGGTCTCAGTGTCTCTCAGTGTGAATTTGGGGAGGGGTCTCAGTGTCTCTCAGTGAATTTGGGGAGGGGTCTCTGGGTTATTTGAATTTGGGGAGGGTCTCAGTGTCTCTCAGTGAATTTGGGAGGGGTCTCAGTGTCTCCCAGTGTGAATTTGGGGAGGGGTCTCAGTGTTATTCTAATTTGGGGAGGGGTCTCGTACCGGGGCTCCCGTGGGCGATCGTCCGGTTCTGCTCCGGGGGGGTCAGGGTTAATTTGGGGAGGGGTCTCTGTGTGTTATTCTAATTTGGGGAGGGGTCTCCGCACCGGGGCTCCCGTGGGCGATCGTCCGGTTCTGCTCCGGGGGTTCCCCGGGGGGGTCTCGGCCCCTCCCCCCCCCGCGGGGCCCGGCGGCTGCTCCAGGATCCGGCAGCGGTACCAGCAGCGGCGGCGCGGGTCCCGCGTGCTCCAGTACAGCCTCCAGCACCTGTACGGACCAGTATGGACCAGTATGGACCAGTATGGACCAGTATGGACCGGTATAAACCGGTATGGACCGGTATAAACCCATAGAAACCAGTATAACCCAGTATAACCCAGTATAACCCAACAGCGTCCCGCTGTGCTCCAGTACAGCCTCCAGCACCTGGGAGAACCAGTATGGACCAGTATAACCCAGTATGGACCAGTATGGACCAGTATGGACTGGTATAAACCGGTATAAACCCATAGAAACCAGTATAACCCAGTATAACCCAGTATAACCCAGTATAACCCAGTATAACCCAGTATAGCCCAACAGCGTCCCGCGTGCTCCAGTACAGCCTCCAGCACCTGGGAGAACCAGTATGGACCAGTATGGACCAGTATGGACCGGTATGGACCGGTATGGACCGGTATGGACCGGTATAAACCCATAGAAACCAGTATAACCCAGTATAACCCAGTATAACCCAGTATAACCCAGTATAACCCAGTATAGCCCAACAGCGTCCCGCGTGCTCCAGTACAGCCTCCAGCACCTGGGGACACCAGTATGGACCAGTATGGACCAGTATGGACCAGTATGGACCGGTATGGCCCAGTATGGACCAGTATAAACCAGTATGGACCAGTATAGATCGGTATGGATCGGTATGGATCGGTATAAACCCATAGAAACCGGTATAACCCAGTATAACCCAGTATAACCCAGTATAACCCAGTATAGCCCAACAGCGTCCCGCGTGCTCCAGTACAGCCTCCAGCACCTGTACGGACCAGTATGGACCAGTATAACCCAGTATAGACCGGTATGGATCGGTATGGACCGGTATAAACCCATAGAAACCAGTATAACCCAGTATAACCCAGTATAACCCCAGTACAACCCAGTATAACCCAACAGCGTCCCGCGTGCTCCAGTACAGCCTCCAGCACCTGGGGGCACCAGTATGGACCAGTATGGACCAGTATAACCCGGTATGGACCAGTATGGACCAGTATGGACCAGTATGGACCGGTATGGACCGGTATAAACCCATAGAATCCAGTATAACCCAGTATAACCCAGTATAACCCAGTATAACCCAGTATAACCCAACAGCGCCCCGCGTGCTCCAGTACAGCCTCCAGCACCTGTACGGACCAGTATGGACCAGTATAAACCAGTATGGACTGGTATGGATCGGTATAAACCCATAGAAACCAGTATAACCCAGTATAACCCAGTATAACCCAGTATAACCCAGTATAACCCAACAGCGTCCCGCGTGCTCCAGTACAGCCTCCAGCACCTGGGAGAACCAGTATAAACCAGTATGGACCAGTACGGACCAGTATGGACCAGTATGGACCAGTATGGACCAGTATGGACCAGTACGGACCAGTATGGACCAGTATGGACCAGTATGGACCAGTACTGACCAGTACAGACCGGTATAAACCCACAGAAACCAGTATAACCCAGTATATCCCAGTATAACCCAGTATAACCCAGTATAACCTAGTATAACCCAGTATAACCCGGTATAACCCAGTATAACCCAGTATAGCCCAACAGCTGCCCCGCGTGCTCCAGTACAGCCTCCAGCACCTGGGAGAACCAGTATAAACCAGTATAACCCAGTATGGACCAGTATGGACCGGTATGGACCCATAGAAACCGGTATAACCCAGTATAACCCAGTATAACCCAGTATAACCCAGTATAACCCAACAGCGTCCCGCGTGCTCCAGTACAGCCTCCAGCACCTGGGAGAACCAGTATAAACCAGTATGGACCAGTATGGACCGGTATGGACCGGTATGAACCCATAGAAACCAGTATAACCCAGTATAACCCAGTATAACCCAGTATAGCCCAGTATAACCCAGTATAACCCCAGTATAACCCCAGTATAACCCCAGTATAACCCCAGTATAGCCCAACAGGGTCCCGCTGTGCTCCAGTACAGCCTCCAGCACCTGGGGGCACCAGTATGGACCAGTATGGACCAGTATGGACTGGTATGGACCGGTATGGATCGGTATGGATGGGTATAAACCCACAGAAACCAGTATAACCCAGTATAACCCAGTATAGCCCAGTATAACCCAGTATAACCCAGTATAGCCCAGTATAACCCAGTATAACCCAGTATAGCCCAACAGGGTCCCGCGTGCTCCAGTACAGCCTCCAGCACCTGGGAGAACCAGTATGGACCAGTATGGACCAGTATGGACCGGTATAAACCAGTACAGACCCACGTGCTCCAGAACAGCTGACAACACCTGCCCAGTACAGACCAGTACAAACCAGTATGGACCAGTACAAACCAGCATGAACCAGTACAAACCAGTAACCCCAAATCCCCTCCCGGTCTCTCCCAGTATAAACCAGTATAAACCAGTATAAACCAGTATAAACCAGTATAAACCAGCACCTTGCAGTCCCTCCCAACCCCCTCCCAGTGCAAACCAGTATAAACCAGTATAAACCAGTAACCCTAAATCCCCTATCAACCACTCTCCGTCCCTCCCAGTATGAACCAGTATAAACCAGTAACCCCAAAACTCCTCACAGTCCGTCCCAGTCCATCCCAGTCCCTCCCAGTATAAACCAGTAACCATAAATCCTCTCCCAGTTCCCTCCCAGTCCTTCCCAGTCCCCCCAGTCCCTCCCAGTCCCTCCCAGTTTAATCCCAGTCCCTCCCAGTCCCTCCCAGTCCCTCCCAGTTTAATCCCAGTCCCTCCCAGTCCTTCCCAGTCCCCCCAGTCCCTCCCAGTCCCTCCCAGTTTAATCCCAGTCCCTCTCAGTTCCCTCCCAGTGACTCCCAGTCCCTCCCAGTTTAATCCCAGTTCCCTCCCAGTCCCCCCAGTCCCTCCCAGTTTAATCCCAGTTCCCTCCCAGTCCCCCCAGTCCCTCCCAGTCCCTCCCAGTCCCCCCAGTCCCTCCCAGTCCCTCCCAGTCCTCCCAGTCCCCCAGTCCCTCCCAGTCCCTCCCAGTCCCTCCCAGTCCATCCCAGTCCCTCCCAGTCCCCCCAGTCCCTCCCAGTCCCTCCCAGTCGCCTCCCAGTCCATCCCAGTCTATCCCAGTTCCCTCCCGGTTCCCTCCCAGTCCCTCCCAGTCCATCCCAGTTCCCTCCCGGTTCCCTCCCAGTCCGTCCCAGTCCGTCCCAGTCTCTCCCAGTCCCCCCAGTCCCCCCAGTCCCTCCCAGTCCGTCCCAGTCTCTCCCAGTCCCTCCCAGTTCAATCCCAGTCTCTCCCAGTTTACCCCAGTCCCTCCCAGTCTCTCCCAGTCCCTCCCAGTCATTCCCAGTCCCCTCGTCTCTCCCAGTCCCCCCAGTCCCCCAGTCCCTCCCAGTCCATCCCAGTCTCTCCCAGTCCCTCCCAGTTCAATCCCAGTCTCTCCCAGTTTACCCCAGTCCCTCCCAGTCTCTCCCAGTCCCTCCCAGTCATTCCCAGTCCCTCCCGGTCCGTCCCAGTATATCGCAGTTCAATCCCAGTGCCTCCCAGTCCCTCCCAGTCCATCCCAGTCCATCCCAGTTCCCTCCCGGTTCCCTCCCAGTCCGTCCCAGTCCGTCCCAGTTGCTCACTGGTATCCCACTGGGAA
This sequence comes from Luscinia luscinia, assembly GCA_034336685.1. Lineage (NCBI taxonomy): Eukaryota > Metazoa > Chordata > Aves > Passeriformes > Muscicapidae > Luscinia > Luscinia luscinia. The sequence continues at coordinate 51,903 of JAKWBO010000084.1, forward strand.
CAGCCGCCCGTCTCTCTCCGACAGCTCCGTCAGCGCCCCCAGGCGGTCGATGCGGATGGAGCCTGAGAGACCAAACAGCCCAAAATAATCACCCCAAACATCCCAAAATATCCAAAATAATCACCCAAAATATCCCAAAATAATCACCCGAAATCATCCAAAATATCCCAAAATCATCCAAAATATCCCAAAATAATCACCCCAAACATCCCAAAATATCCCAAAAATCATCCAAAATATCCCAAAATATCCCAAAATATCCCAAAAATCATCCAAAATATCCCAAAATATCCCAAAAATCATCCAAAATATCCCAAAATCACCCAAAACATCCCAAAAATCAGCAAAATCAGCCAAAAAATCACCCAAAATTCACCCAAAACCATCCCAAAATATCCCAAAATACCCGAAAATCACCCAAAAATATCCCAAAATATCCCAAAATATCCCCAAAATATCGCCAAAATATCAAAAAATAATCACCCAAAATATCCCAAAATCACCCAAAATCACCCAAAATATCCCAAAAATCATCCAAAATATCCAAAATATCCCAAAATATCCCAAAAATCATCCAAAATATCCCAAAATATCCCAAAATCACCCAAAAACATCCCAAAAATCACCCAAAATATCAAAAATATCCCAAAATATCCCAAAATATCCCAAAAATCATCCAAAATATCCCAAAACATCCCAAAACATCCCAAAATATCCCAAAAATCACCCAAAATATCCCAAAATATCCCAAAATATCCCAAAATCACCCAAAAATCAGCAAAAATCAGCCAAAAATCATCCAAAATAGCCCAAAAATCACCCAAAACATCCCAAAATCAGCCAAAAATCGTCCCAAAAACACCGGAAAAAATCACCCAAAATTCACCCCAAAATCACCCAAAATCATCCAAAAATCTGCCAAAAATCATCCCAAAATATCCCAAAATCAGTCAGAAATCACCCAAAAAAATCACCCAAAATTCACCCCAAAATCAGCCAAAATCATCCCATAATCACCCAAAAAAACCAGCAATAATCAGCCAAAAATCACCAAAAACTCACCCCAAAATCATCCCAAAAACAACCCAAAAATCATCCCAAAAATCATCCAAAAATCACCCAAAATCAACAAAAAATCACCGAAAAATTAGCCAAAAATCATCCCAAAACATCCTAAAATCCCCAAAAATCAGCCAAAATCACCCAAAAATCAGCAAAACCACCCAAAAATCACCCAAAAATCACCCAAAAATCATACAAAAATCACCCAAAATATCCCAAAAATCTGCCAAAATCATCCAAAAATCATCAAAATATCCCAAAATCAACCATAAATCAGCAAAAATCAGCCAAAAATCAACCAAAACATTCCAAAATCAGCCAAAAATCATCCCAAAAACCATCCCAAAATCATCCCAAAAACCATCCCAAAAATAATCCAAAATTAAAAATCACCCAAACTTCACCCCAAAATCAGCCAAAATCATCCCAAAATCACCCCAAAAAATCAGCAAAAAACAGCCAAAAAACCACCCAAAATCAGCCCCAAAAAATCCAGATATCAGCCCAAAATTTTCCCCAAACCACCCAAAAAATCACAAAATCATCCCCAAAAATACCCTAAACCCACCCCAAAATCACCCCAAAAATAACCCAAAAAAACCGAGAAATCAGCCCAAAAACATCCAAAAAAATCATCCCAAAATCACCCAAAACATCTCAGAAAATCACCCCAAAATTACCCAAAAATCACCCAAAAAATCACCTCAAAAAAATCCCAAAATCCCTCAAAAAACCCCCAAAATTCCCCCCCAAAAACCATCCAGGACACCCCAAAAACCCAAAAACCCAAAAATTCCCCCCAAAACCACCCCAAAACCCCCAAAACTTCCCCCCAAAAACCATCCAGGACCCCCAAAAACCCCAAATTTTCCTCCAGAAATGCATAAAAATCCCCAAAATTTCCCCAAAACCACCCAGGAAACCCAAAAATTTCCCCCAAAAACCCAAAACCCCCCAAAAACCCCAAAATCCCCCCAGAAAAACCCCAAAATTCTCCCCAAAAACATCCAGGACCCCCAAAACCCCCAAAATCCCCCCCAAAAAACCCAAAAACCCAGAAAACCCAAAATTTCCCCAAAAACATCCAGGACCCCCAAAACCCCAAAATCCCCCCAAGACCACCCAGGAAACCCCAAAATTCCCCCCAAAACATCCAAAACCCCTAAAAACCCCCAAAAGCTCCCCAAAACCCCAAAATTTTCCCCAAAAACATCCAGGACCCCCAAAAACCCCCAAAATCCCCCCAAAATTCCCCCCCAAAATCTCCCCCAAAACCATCCAGTACACCCCAAAATCCCTCCAAAAAATCCCAAAATTTCCCCAAGAAACCCAAAACCCCCAAAATTCCCCCCCAAAACCCCAAAATTCCCCCAAAAACCCCCAAAATTCCCCCAAAAACCCCAAATCCCCCCAGGACTCCCCAAATTTTGGGGTCCCCTCTCACCGATCATGACGTTGACGGCCTCGGGCCCAGGCCCCCAAAATTTCCTCTTGAGGCTGATCCCCCAAATCCACGAGCACCCGGCGCAGCACCGCTGGCCGCCGTCCCGCACCAGCTCCTGGCACTCGGAATCGGGAACAGCACCCCAAAAAATCGGGATCAGCACCCCAAAATCATCCAGGAACCCCGAAATCGGGATCAGCACCCCAAAAATGGGATCGGCACCCCAAAAAACCCCCAAAACCACCCCTAAAAACCCCAAATCCCCGTCCCGCACCAGCTCCTGGCACCCCGAAATGGGATCAGCACCGAAATCATCCAGGGAACCCCAAAATCGGGATCAGCACCCCAAAAATCATCCAGGGAACCCCAAAATCCACATCAGCACCCCAAAATGGGATCGGCACCCCAAAACCCCCAAACCACCCCTAAAACCCCAAATCCCGTCCCGCACCAGCTCCTGGCACCCCAAAATGGGAACGGCACCCCAAAAATCGGGATCAGCACCCCGAAATGGGATCGGCACCCCAAAAATGGGATCGGCACCCCAAAAACCCCCCAAACCACCCTAAAACCCCAAATCCCCGCCCCGCACCAGCTCCTGGCACTCGAAATCAGGATCGGCACTCGAAAATCGCCATGGGAACCCCAAAATCGGGATCAGCACCCCAAAATGGATTGGCACTCGAAAATGGGATCAGCACCCCGAAATGGGGATCAGCACCCCAAAATTGGGATTAGCACCCCAAAAATGGGATCGGCACACCAAAAATCATCCAGGAACCCCAAAATCGGGATCAGCACCCCAAAAATCGGGATCGGCACCCCAAAAACCCCCAAACCCCCCAAACCACCCTAAAACCCCAAATCCCCGTCCCGCACTCAGCTCCTGGCACCCCAAAAATGGGAACGGCACCCAAAAATGGGATCAGCACCCCAAAAATCATCCAGGGAACCCCAAAATCGGGATCAGCACCCCAAAATCATCCAGGAACCCCAAAATCGGGATCAGCACCCCAAAAATGGGATCAGCACCCCAAAAATGGGATCGGCACCCCAAAAACCCCCAAACCACCCCTAAAACCCCAAATCCCCGTCCCGCACCAGCTCCTGGCACCCCGAAATCGGGATCGGCACCCCAAAAATCATCCAGGGAACCCCAAAATCCGGATCTGCACCCCAAAAATGGGATCAGCACCCCAAAAATCCACATCAGCACCCCCGAAAATCGAGATCAGCACCCCAAAAATTGGGATCAGCACCCCAAAAATCGCCATGGGAACCCCCAAAATCCAGATTAGCACCTCAAAATCCACATCAGCACCCCCAAAAATCATCCAGGAACCCCAAAATGGGGATCAGCACCCCAAAAATCGGGATCAGCACCCCGAAATGGGATTGGCACCCCAAAATGGGATTGGCACCCCGAAATCATCCAGGGAACCCCGAAATCGGGATCAGCACCCCGAAAATGGGATCAGCACCCCAAAAATGGGATCGGCACCCCAAAAATCATCCAGGAACCCCAAAATCGGGATCAGCACCCCAAAAATGGGATCGGCACCCCAAAAACCCCCAAACCACCCCAAAACCCCAAATCCCCGCCCCGCACCAGCTCCTGGCACTCGAAATGGGATTGGCACCCCAAAATCGGGATCAGCACTCCGAAAATCGGGATCAGCACCCGAAATGGGAACGGCACCCCAAAAATCGGGATCAGCACCCCGAAAATCCACATTAGCACCCCAAAAATGGGATCAGCACCCCAAAAATCATCCAGGAACCCCAAAATCGGGATCAGCACCCCAAAAATGGGGATCAGCACCCCAAAAATCGCCATGGGGAACCCCAAAATGGGATCAGCACCCCAAAAATGGGATCAGCACCCCAAAAACCACATCAGCACCCCCGAAATGGGATCGGCACCCGAAAATGGGATCAGCACCCCAAAATCGGGATCAGCACCCCAAAAATTGGGATCAGCACCCCAAAAACCCCCCAACCCCCCCCAAACCACCCCTAAAAACCCCAAATCCCCGTCCCGCACCAGCTCCTGGCACCCCAAAATGGGAACGGCACCCCAAAATCGGGATCAGCACTCGAAAATGGGATCGGCACCCCAAAAATGGGATTGGCACCCCAAAATCGGGATCAGCACCCCAAAAATCGCCATGGGAACCCCCAAAATTGGGATCAGCACCCCAAAAATCGGGATCAGAATCCCAAAATCATCCAGGGAACCCCAAATCGGGATCAGCACCCCAAAAATGGGATCGGCACCCCAAAATCGCCATGGGAACCCCAAAATTGGGATTAGCACCCCAAAAATTGGGATCGGCACCCCAAAAATCGGGATCGGCACCCCAAAAATCATCCAGGAACCCCAAAAACAACATCAGCACCTCAAAATCGGGATCAGCACTCAAAAATTGGGGTGAGCACCCCAAAATCGGGATCAGCACCCCAGAAATTATCCAGGGAACCCCAAAAATCGGATCTGCACCCCAAAAATCCACATCAGCACCCCACAATTGGGATCAGCACCCCAAAAATGGGATCAGCACCCCAAAAATCACCCAGGGAACCCCAAAAACAACATCAGCACCCCAAGAATTGGGATCAGCACCCCAAGAATTGGGATCAGCACCCCAAAGATCGGGATCAGCACCCCAAAATGGGATCGGCACTCAAAAATTGGGATCAGCACCCCAAAAATCATCCAGGGAACCCCAAAACAACATCAGCACCCCAAAAATGGGATCAGCGCCTAAAAATCGCCATGGGAACCCCGAAATCCAGATTAGCACCCCGAAAATCCGGATCAGCACCCCAAAATCCACATCAGCACCCCAAAACCATCCAGGAACCCCAAAATCGGGATCAGCACCCCAAAAATTGGGATCAGCGCCCCAAAAATCCTCCAGGAAGCCCAAAATTATCCAGGGAACCCCAAAATCCAGATCAGCACCCCAAAATCCCACCCAGGACCCCCCAAAATTCCCCCAAAATCCACTCCAGGATCCCCCAAAATCCCTCAGGACCCCCCAAAATCCCCCAAATCCCCTCAGGACCCCCAAAATCCCCTCAAATCCCCCTCAGGACCCCCCCAAAATCCCCCCAAAATCCACTCCAGGATCCCCCAAATCCCATCCAGGACCCCCAGAATCCCCCAAAATTGTACTCAGGACCCCCGAAATCCCCCCAAATCATACCCAGGACCCCCAACATCCCCCCAGGACCCCCAAAATCCCCCCAGGATCCCCCAAAATCCCCCCCAAATAGTACTCAGGACCCCCAAAAATCCCCCCACAGGACCCCCAAAATCCCCCCCAAGTTGTACCCAGGATCCCCAAAATCCCCCCCAAAATCCTCCCAAATCCCCCCCAGGACCCCCCAAAATCCCCCCCAGAACCCCCCAAAATCCTCCCAGGACCCCCAAAATCGCCCCCCAGACTCACGTCCCCGCCCCAGCAGCCGCCTGTGCTGCTGGCAGAACACCCTCTTGTCCCTGAGGAAGGGGCACCCAAAATCCCCCCAGGACCCCCCCAAAATCCCCCAGAACCCCCCAAAATCCCCCCAAATCGTACCCAGGACCCCCAGAAATCCCCCCAAATCGTACCCAGGACCCCCCAAAATCCCCCAGGACCCCCCAGACTCACGTCCCCGGCCAACAGTCGCCCGTGTCAGCTGGCAGAACACCCTCTTGTCCCTGAGGAAGGGGCACCCAAAACCCACCCAGGACCCCCCAGAATCCCCCCAGGACCCCCCAAAATCCCCCCAAATCGTACCCAGGACACCCAAACCCACCCAGGACCCCCCAAAATCCCCCCAGGACCCCCAAAATCGCCCCCAGACTCACGTCCCGGCCAGCAGGCCGCCCTGCCGCTGGCAGAACACCCTCTTGTCCCTGAGGAAGGGGCACCCAAAACCCACCCAGGACCCCCCAAAATACCCCCAGAACCCCCAAAATCTCCCCCAAATCGTACTCAGGACCCCCGAAATTCCCCCAGGACCCCCCAAAATCCCCCCAAATCGTACCCAGGACCCCCAAAATCGCCCCCAGACTCACGTCCCCACCCAGCAGCCGCCCGTGCCGCTGGCAGAACACCCTCTTGTCCCTGAGGAAGGGGCACCTAAAACCCACCCAGGATCCCCCAGAATCCCCCCAGGACCCCCCAAAATCCCCCCCAAATCGTACTCAGGACCCCGAAATTCCCCCAAACCCCCCAAAATCCCCCCAGGACCCCCAAAATCGCCCCCAGACTCACGTCCCCGCCCAGCAGCCGCCCGTGCCGCTGGCAGAACACCCTCTTGTCCCTGAGGAAGGGCACCCAAAACCCACCCAGGACCCCCCAAAATCCCCCCAGAACCCCCCAAAATCCACCCCAGGACCCCCAAAATCCCCCCAAATCGTACCCAGGACCCCCAAAATCTCCCCCAAATCGCCCCCAGACTCACGTCCCCGCCCAGCAGCCGCCTCTCGTGCCGCTGGCAGAACACCCTCTTGTCCCTGAGGAAGGGGCACCCAAAATCCCCACCCAGGACCCCCCAGAATCCCCCCAGGACCCCCAAAATCCCCCAAATCGTACTCAGGACCCCCGAAATTCCCCAGGACCCCCAAAATCCCCCCCAGGACCCCCAAAATCGCCCCCAGACTCACGTCCCCCGCCTTCAGCAGGCCGCCCGTGCCGCTGGCAGAACACCCTCTTGTCCCTGAGGAAGGGGCACCCAAAACCCACCCAGGACCCCCCCAAAATCCCCCCCAAAATCCCCCCCAGGACCCCCAGACTCACGTCCCCGGCCAGCTAGCCGCCTGTGTCGCTGGCAGAACACCCTCTTGTCCCTGAGGAAGGCGGCCTGGCAGCGCCGGGCGCACATGAAGTGATACTGGCGGCGACGCCGCCAGGCAGCAGCCGACGGTGGCGCTCGGGCGGCCGTAGTGCTCGCAGCGCTGGGGGACGTAGGGACAGAAGGGTGAGACTCCCAAAACTTTCTTTGAGAATCCCCAAAACCTTCCTGTGAACTCCCAAAACTTCTTTTCGGGGATGCCCCCGAATTTGCCCCAGTGTATGAATCTACGGGTAGACCTGATGTCTCACAAATACAACTCTAGGGGTAGACCTGGTGTACCCATAATTTGGATATACAGGCAGACCTGATGTCCCCCAATCCGAGCACAAGGGTAGACCTGATGTCTGTTCTACATATAGTGCCTATGGGTAGACCTGATGTCGCCTAAGTAGCGTTGATGGGTAGACCTGGTGTCTCCGCAATTTACTCCAACAGGTAGACCTGATGTCTGTTCTACAGTGTCTATGGGTAGACCTGGTGTCTCAACTCATCCCTATGGGTAGACCTGGTGATTCATCTTATCCCTGTGGGTAGACCTGGTGTCTCCCTGATCCAGGTCTATGGGTAGACCTGGTGACTCATCTTATCCCTATGGGTAGACCTGTTGTCCCCCCGATCCAGGTCTACGGGTAGACCTGTTAACTTATGTCTATGGGTAGACTTGGTGTCTCAACTTATCCCTATGAGTAGACATGTCCTCCTGATCCAGGTCTATGGGTAGACCTGGTGTCTCATCTCTATGGGTAGACCTGTTGTCCCCCTGATTCAGGTCTATGGGTAGACCTGGTGTCTCAACTTATCTCTATGGGTAGACCTGGTTTTTCCCAAATCCAGTTCCATGGGTAGACCTGGTGTCTCATCCCTATGGGTAGACCTGGTGTCCCCCTGATTCAGGTCTATGGGTAGACCTGGTGTCTCAACTCATCCCTATGGGTAGACCTGGTGTCTCCCCGATCCAGGTCCATGGGGTAGACCTGGTGTCCCCCTGATTCAGGTCTATGGGTAGACCTGGTGTCTCCCCGATCCAGGTCTATGGATAGACCTGGTGACTCATCTTCTCTCTATGGGTAGACCTGTTGTTCCCCCAATCCAGGTCTATGGGTAGACCTGGTGTCCCCCTGATCCAGGTCTATGGGTAGACCTGGTGTCTCAACTCATTCCTATGGATAAACCTGGTGTCCCCCTGATTCAGGTCTATGGGTAGACCTGGTGTCTCTCAATTCAGCTCTACGGGTTGACCTGCTGTCCATTTAATTTATGCCCATGGGTAGACCTGGTGTCCCACAATTCAGCTCTACAGGTAGACCTGCTGTCCATTTAATTTACACCTATGGGTAGACCTGGTGTCTTTTTAATTTATGTCTGTGGGCAGACCCTGCATCTTCACAGAAAATTACATTGCAAAGGTAGACTGGGTGCTTGTTTTAAATTAGTCTATGGGGAGGCCTCTTGTCCCCCCGATCCAGGTCTACGGGTAGACCTGTTATGTCTATGGGTAGACCTGGTGTCTCAACTTATCCCTATGAGAAGACATCCTCCTGATCCAGGTCTATGGGTAGACCTGATGTCCCCCTGATTCAGGTCAATGGGTAGACCTGGTGTGTCAACTTATCCCTATGGGTAGACCTGGTGACATCTTATCTCTATGGGTAGACTTGTCTCCCCAATCCAGGTCTGTGGGCAGACCTGGTGTCCAGCTGATTCAGGTCTATGGGCAGACCTGGTGACTCAACTTATCTCTATGGGTAGACTTGTCTCCCGATCCGGATCTATGGGTAGACCTGGTGTCTCACCTCATCCCTATGGGTAGACCTGGTGTCTCAACTTATCCCTATGAGAAGACACGTCCTCCTGATCCAGGTCTATGGGTAGACCTGGTGTGTCAACTTATCCCTATGGGTAGACCTGGTGTCCCCAATTCAGGTCTATGGGTAGACCTGGTGTCCCCTGATTCAGGTCTATGGGCAGACCTGGTGTCTCAACTCATCCCTATGGGTAGACCTGCTATCCCCAATTCAGGTCTAGGGGTAGACCTGGTGTCCCTACACCTGAAATTCCTTCTGAAAGATCTTGGCAACCCCCGAAAAACCCCAAATTCCCCCCTGAAAAACCCCCCCAAAAAAACCACCAAAACCCCCAAAAACCCCAAATCCCCCAAAACCCCCCAAATCCCCCCCAAAAACCCCCCAAAAAACCCCAAATCCCCCAAAAACCCCTAAATCCCCCAAAACCCCCCAAAAAACCCCAAATCCCCCCAAAACCCCCCAAAAAAACCCCAAAACCCCCTAAAAACCCCAAATCCCCTAAAACCCCCAAAACCCCCCAAAACCCCCCAAAAACCCCAAATCCCCTAAAACCCCCCAAAAACCCTAAATCCCCCCTAAAACCCCCCAAAACCCCAAATCCCCCAAAACCCCCTAAAACCCCCAAAACCCCCCAAAAACCTCCCATATCCCCCAAAACCCCCAAAACCCCTAAATCTCCCCAAACCCCCAAATCCCCCCAAAACCCCCAAAACCCCAAAACCCCCAAAACCCCCAAAAACCCCAAAACCCCCAAACAACCCCAAATCCCCCAAAATCCCCAAAATCCCCCCGGGCTCACCATCTGGCGGCCCTGGCCACGGCGGCGCACGTTCGCGAGGGTCCCGCCGCCCTCCTCGAACACCTCGGCCGACCACAGGGCGCAGTTCACGTGGGTCCACTCGTTCTGCCCCATGTACAGGAGCCGCCCCTCGTCCTGGGAGACCCCTCCCCAAATTAATGACAGCCCCGGAGACCTCTCCCCAAAAAAAACCCCAAAAAAATCCGCCCAAAAAACTTCAAAAAACGCTCAAAATCTCCCCCAAAAAGGGAGGGAAAATGGGGTTCCACCCCAAAATCCCCTCCAGAGACCCCTCCCCAAATTAATGACACCCCCAGAGACCCCTCCCCAAAAAACCCCAAAAACTCCAAAAAACGCTCAAAATCTCCCCCAAAATCCAAAAATTTGGAAATTTTGGCATCAAAAGTGGCAGGAATGAGGAAAATGGGGTTTCCACCCCAAAATTCCCTCCAGAGACCCTTCCCCAAATTAATGACACCCCCAGAGACCCCTCCCCAAATTAATGACAGCCCCGGAGACCCTCCCCAAAAAAATCCCAAAAAAATCGGCCCAAAAAACTCCAAAAAAACGCTCAAAATCTCCCCAAAAATCAAAATAATTTGGAAATTCTGGCATCAAAAGTGGCAGGAATGAGGAAAAATGGGGTTTTCACCCCAAAATTCCCTCCAGAGACCCTCCCAAATTAATGACAGCCCCGGAGACCCTCCCCAAAAAACCCCAAAAATCGCCCAAAACTCCCCAAAATCTCCCCAAAATCCAAAAAATTTGGAGATTCTGGCACCAAAAAGGGGCAGGAATGAGGCAAATTGGGGGTTTCCACCCCAAAATTCCCTCCAGAGACCCCTCCCCAAATTGGTGACACCCCAGAGACCCCTCCCCAAATTAATGACAGCCCCAGAGACCCTCCCCAAAAATTCCCCAAAAAATGCCCCCAAAAAATCCTAAAAACCCCAAAAAATCTGAAATTCCAACTCACCTGAGCCTCTCCCCTCACCTGTCCCAGTCTCACCTGAGCCCCTCCCCTCACCTGTGCAGGTGCCAACCTCACCTGAGCCCCTCCCCTCACCGAGCTCCCTCCCCTCACCTGTCTGCACTCACCTGAGCCCCAAATTTCCCCCAAATTCCTCACCTGAGCCCCCTCCCCCCCCACGTGTGCAGGTGCCAACCTCACCTGAGCCCCTCCCCTCACTTGTCTGCACTCACCTGAGCCCCCAAATTCCCCCCAAAATTCCCTCACCTGAGCCCCCTCCCCCTCACCTGTGCCCTCCCCTCACCTGTACAGGTGCCAACCTCACCTGGGCCCCTCCCCTCACCTGTCCCAGCTCACCTGTGCCCCTCACTGTGCCCCAAATCCCCCCAAAATTCCCTCACCTGTGCCCCCTCACTGTGCCCCAAATCCCCCCAAAATTCCCTCACCTGTGCCACTCCCCTCACCTGTACAGGTGCCAACCTCACCTGGATCCCCTCACCTGAGCCCCTCCCCTCACCTGTGCTGGTCTCACCTGTGCCCCTCCCCCTCACCTGTGCCCTCCCCTTCACCTGTCCCAGCTCACCTGAGCCCTCCCCTCACCTGAGCCCCTCCCCTCACCTGTCCCAGCTCACCTGAGCCCCTCCCCTCACCTGTGCCTCCCCTCACCTGAGCCTCCCCTCACCTGAGCCCCTCCCCTCACCTGAGCCCTCCCCTGACCTGTGCCCCTCCCCTCACCTGAGCCCCTCCCCTCACCTGTCCCAGCTCACCTGTGCCCCTCCCCTCACCTGTGCCCTCCCCTCACCTGAGCCCCTCCCCTCACCTGAGCCCCTCCCCCTCACCTGAGCCCCTCCCCTGACCTGTGCCCTCCCCCTCACCTGAGCCCCTCCCCCTCACCTGTCCCAGCTCACCTGTGCCCTCCCCTCACCTGTGCCCCTCCCCTCACCTGAGCCCCTCCCCTCACCTGAGCCCCCTCCCCTCACCTGAGCCCCTCCCCTGACCTGTGCCCTCCCCTCACCTGAGCCTCCTCACCTGTCCCAGCTCACCTGAGCCCCTCCCCTCACCTGAGCCCCTCCCCTCACCTGTGCCCCTCCCCTCACCTGAGCCCCTCCCCTCACCTGTCCTAGCTTCCCTCCCCTCCCCTCCTCCCCCCTCACCTGTGCCCCTCCCTCACCTGTCCCAGCTCACCTGAGCCCCTCCCCTCACCTGTGCCTCTCCCCCTCACCTGAGCCCCTCCCCTCACCTGTCCCAGCTCTCTCCCCTCCCCTCCCCTGCCCCTCCCCTCCCCCTCACCTGTGCCCCTCCCCTGCCCCGCCCCCAGCTCACCTGAGCCCCTCCCCTCACCTGAGCCCCTCCCCTCCCCTCCCCTGCCCCCTCCCCAGCTCACCTGTGCAGGTGCGTCCCCGCTGCGCAGGCACAGCGTGCACTGCCGCTCGTCGGCCCCGCCCCCACCTGCCGCCTCGGGCACGGCCGGCTCCGCCCCCTGCGCACCTGGGCAGGTAACGGGGGAGGGGTCAGAGGTGAGATCAGGTGAGATCAGCGGTGCACAGGTGTGCTCAGGTGAGATCAGGTGTGCTCAGGTGAGATCAGGTGTGCTCAGGTGAGATCAGTGGCGCACAGGGGTGCACAGGTGTGCACAGGTGTGCACAGGTGAGATACAGGTGTGCACAGGTGTGCTCAGGTGTGCTCAGGTGTGCACAGGTGAGATCAGGTGAGCTCAGGGTGCACAGGTGAGATCAGGGGTGAACAGGTGTGTCTTACCTGTGCCTGTTCCTGTCTCACCTGTTCAGGTGTTCTTGTCTCACCTGTGCCTCTCCCACCTGTTCCTGTCTCACCTGTGCCTGTTCCTGTCTCAGCTGTTCAGGTGTTTCTGCCTCACCTGTCCCTACCTCACCTGTCCAGGTGTTTCCTCTCTTACCTGTTTCTCTCTCACCTGTGCAGGTGTTCCTGTCTCACCTGTTCCTGTCTCACGCCTGTTCCTGCCTCACCTGTGTCTGTCCCTGTCTCACCTGTTCCTGTCTCACCTGTTCCTGCCTCACCTGTTCAGGTGTTCCTGCCTCACCTGTTCCTGTCTCACCTGTGTCTGTTCCTTCTCTCACCTGTTCCTGTCTCACCTGTTCCTGTCTCACCTGTTCCTGTCTCACCTGTTCCTTCTCTCACCTGTTCCTGCCTCACCTGCCCAGGTGTTTCCTGTCTCACCTGTTCCTGTCTCACCTGTGTCTGTTCCTCTCTCACCTGTTTCTGTCTCACCTGTTCCTGCCTCACCTGCCCAGGTGTTTCCTGTCTCACCTGTTCCTGTCTCACCTGTTCCTGTCTCACCTGTTCCTGCCTCACCTGTTCCTGCCTCACCTGTCCAGGTGTTCCTGCCTCACCTGTTCCTCTCTCACCTGTTCCTGTCTCACCTGTTCCTGTCTCACCTGTGCAGGTGTTTCCTGCCTCACCTGTTCCTCTCTCACCTGTTCCTGCCTCACCTGCTCACCTGTTCCTGTCTCACCTGTCTCACCTGTTCCTCTCTCACCTGTTCCTCTCTCACCTGTTCCTGTCTCACCTGTTCCTGCCTCACCTGCTCCTGTCTCACCTGTTCAGGTGTTCCTGCCTCACCTGTGTCTGTTCTTGTCTCACCTGTTCCTGTCTCACCTGTTCCTGTCTCACCTGTCTCACCTGTTCCTCTCTCACCTGTTCCTCTCTCACCTGTTCCTGTCTCACCTGTTCCTGTCTCACCTGTTCCTGTCTCACCTGCCCAGGTGTTTCCTGTCTCACCTGTTCCTGTCTCACCTGTGTCTGTTCCTCTCTCACCTGTTCCTGTCTCACCTGCCCAGGTGTTTCCTGTCTCACCTGTTCCTCTCTCACCTGTTCCTCTCTCACCTGTTCCTGTCTCACCTGTCCAGGTGTTTCCTGTCTCACCTGTTCCTGTCTCACCTATTCCTGTCTCACCTGCCTCACCTGTTCCTGCCTCACCTGTGCAGGTGTTTCCTGCCTCACCTGCCCAGGTGTTTCCTGCCTCACCTATGGGCGGCTCCGGCTCCTGGCGCCACCTGGCGTACGTGTGGTCACTCGAGGGCGGCTCCACCGGGAGGGGCGGGGCCTCGCTGGGGGAGGGGCGGGGTCAGCACCCCAAAAATTCACACCTGGGACCCCTCCCCCAAAAAAACCCCACCCTGAACCCCAAAAATCCACCTGGGACCCCCAAAAATCCCACCCAGAACCCCAAAATTCCACCCAGGACCCCAAAAATTCACACCTGAGACCCCCAAAACACCCACCCTGAACCCCAAAATTCACCTGGGACCCCCAAAATTCCACTCAGAACCCCAAAATTCGACCTGGGACCCCAAAAATTCACACCTGAGACCCCTCCCCAAAAAAACTCACCCAGAACCCCAAAATTCACCTGGGACCCCCAAAATTCACACTCTGAGACCCCTCCCCCCAAAAAATCCCAGCCAGAACCCCAAAATTCACCTGGGGCCCCCAAAATCCTCCCCAAACACACCCAGGAGCCCCAAATTCCGCCCAAAATTCACCTAAGACCCTCCCCCCCAAAAATCCTCTCAGGACCCCAAAATTGCCCTCAAAATTCTTCCAAAATTGTCCCAAAACTCCCCCAAAATTCTCCCAAAATTCTCTCAAAATTCCCCAAAATTTCTCCCAAAATTCTCCCAAAATTATCCCAAAATTCTCCAAAATTTCCCTGAAATGCTCACAAAATTCTCCCAAAATTCTCCCAAAATTCCTCTGTACATTCTCAAAAATTCTCCCAAAACTCCCCCAAAATTCTCCCCAAAATTCCCCAAATTCTCCCCAAAATTCTCCCAAAATTCTCCCAAATTCCCCCGTAAATTCTCCCAAAATTTCCCTGAAATTCTCACAAAATTCCCTCAAAATTCTCCCAAAATTCCCTCAAAATTCTCTCAAAATTTCCCTGAAATTCTCCCAAAATTCTCCCAAAATTCCCCCAAATATCTCTCAAAATTCTCCCAAAATTTCCCTGAAATTCTCAGAAAATTTGCCCAAAATTTCCCTGAAATTCTCCCAAAATTCTCCCAAAATTTCCCTGAAATTCTCCCAAAATTCTCCCAAAATTTCCCAAAATTTTCCTGAAATTCTCAGAAACTTCTCCCAGAATTCTCACAAAATTCTCTCAAAATTCTCCCAAAATTCCCCAAAATTCCCCCCAAAATTCTCCCAAAATTATCCCAAAATTCCTCTCAAAATTTCCTGAAATTCTCCCAAAATTCTCCCAAAATTTCCACAAAATTCTCCCAAAATTCTCCCAAAATTCCCACAAAATTCTCCCAAAATTCTCCCAAAATTTCCACAAAATTCTCTCAAATCTCCCCAAAATTCTCCCAAAATTCTCACCAAAATTCTCTCAAAATTCTCTCAAAATTCTCCTCAAAATTCTCCCAAAATTCCCCACAAAATTCTCCCAAAATTCTCAAAAATTCTCCAAAACTCCCCAAAATTCTCCCAAAATTCCCCAAATTCTCCCCAAAATTCTCCCCAAATTCCCACAAAATTCCCCCAAAATTCTCCCAAAATTCTCCCAAAATTCTCCCAAAACTCCCCCCAAAATTCTCTCTCAAAATTCTTCCCTAAAATTTCCCTGAAATTCTCACAAAATTCTCCCAAAATTTCCCCTAAAATTCCCCAAAATTTTCCCAAAATCGCCCTGCCCCCTCAGCCCCTCCCCCCTCACTCACTCTGGGGGGTCCCGGGGCTCCAAATTTTGGGGTCCCGGACGTCGAACCAGGGGAAGGCCCCGCCCATCAGCTGGGGGGGAGGGGCGGCCGTGGGTGCTGGGCGCCCCTCCCCCACCCAGAGCCCCAAAATCCCCCAAAAATTCCCTCCCCAAAAAAATCCCTTCCCCTAAAATAAAATAAAATTAATTAATAAATAAATTCTCCCCAAAAATCCCCTCCCCCAAAATTCCCCTCCCCAAAATAAATAAATAAATAAATACATAAATAAATAAATAAATCCCCCCAAAAAATTCCCTCCCCCCAAAAAAAATCCCCTCCCCACAATAAATAAATGAATGAATAAATAAATCCCCCCCCAAAAAAATCCCCTCCCCCCCCAAAAATAAATAAATAAATAAATAAATAAATAGATAAATAAATCCTCCGAAAAAATTCTCTCCCCCCCAAAAAATCCCCTCCCCCAAAAAAATCCCCTCCCCCCAATAAATAAATAAATAAATAAATAAAACCCGCCCCACATTCCCCTCCCCTCCTCCCCAAAAAATCCCCTCCCCCATAAATAAATAAATAAATTAATAAATAAATAAAATCCCCCCCAAAAATTCCTCCTCCCCCAAAAATTCCTCCCCCAAAAATCCTCTCCCCCAAATAAATAAATAATTTCCCCCCAAAATTCCCCTCCCCCCAAAAATTCCCCTCCCCCCCAAAAAAATCCTCTCCCAAAATTCCTCCCCTCCCAAAAATCCTCCCACCCTGAGAGCCAAAATTCCTCCTCCCAAAATTCCTCCCCAAAAATCCTCTCCCTCCCAAAATAAATCCCTCCCCAAAAATCCCCTCCTAAAATTCCCCTCCCCTCCCAAAAAAATCCCTCCCCCACCGAGAACCAAAATTCCCTCCCCTCCCCAAAATTCCCCTCCCCCAAAAAATTCCCCTCCCCTCCAAAATTCTCCTCCTAAAATTCCCCTCCCCCCTTTTTTTTTGGGCAGCTCCTCCCCACCCAGAACCCAAAATCTCCCCACAAATTTTGGGACCCTCCCCCTCCCCACCCCTTTTTTGCCCCTCCCCTCCCCCAAATTTTCGAATTCCCCCGAATTTTCAGGACCCCTCCCCCCCATTTCTGGGACCCTTCCCTTCATTTTCCGACCTCTCCCCACCCCAAATTTTGGGATCCTTTCCTTCCCCTCCCCATCTTTAGGACTCCCCCCAATTTTCCGCTGCCCCTCCCCCACCTTCTCGAAGAGCTCCTGGGCGCCGTTGGGGCGGGGCTGGGGCTGGGGCGGGCTGGCGGGGCTAGGCGGGCCGCCCCTCCCCCCGGCTCAGGATCGCGGCCACGTCCCGAGCGAAGCCCTGCTGGGGAGGGGCAGCGTGGGACCCCCACCCAAAATTCGGGACCCCCACCCAAAATTCGGGACCCTCCACCCAAAATTTGGGACCCCCACACCAAAATTCGGGACCCTCCACCCAAAATTTGGGACCCCCACCCAAAATTTTGGGACCCCCACCCAAAATTCGGGACCCAAACCCAAAATTTGGGACTCTCCACCTCGAATTTTGGGATCCCCACCCAAAATTTGGGACCCCCACCCAAAATTGGGACCCCCACCCAAAATTGGGACCCCCACCCCAAAATTTGGGACTCTCCACCTCGAATTTTGGGACCCCCACCCAAAATTTGGGACTCCCAACCCCAAAATTTGGGACCCCACCCAAAATTTGGGACCCCCACTCAAAATCTGGGAGCCCCCACCAAAATTCTGGGACACTCACCCAAAATTTGAGACCCCCACCCAAAATTTGGGACCCCCACGCAAAATTCTGGGACCCCACCCAAAATTTGGGACCCCCACCCAAAATTCTGGGACTCCCACCCAAAATTTTTAGGAATTTTTCGGAATTTTGGGACCCCAGCAAATTTTGGGGAACTCCATTGATGGAATTCCTACCAGAATTTCTGGGAATCTTTTCCAAAATTTTGGAGACCACTATTTAGAATTTTAACCTTGACGAAATTTCGGGACTTTTGCAGAATTTTGGGAATTTTGCCGAGAACTTTGGGAATTCTTGGGAATTTTCTGAAATTTTTGGGCACTTTTGCGAATTTTGGGGACTCTTGTAGAATTTTTGTGAGAATTTTTTGGATTTTTCGGGGGAATTTTTTGGGAATTTTTGGGGATTTTTTTGGGAATGTTTTGGGAATTTTTGGGAATTTTTTAGGGAATTTTTGGGAATTCTTGGGGAATTTTTGGGGGAATTTTTTGGGCATTTTTGGGAATTTTGGGGGAATTTTTGGGGAATTTTTGGGAAATTTTTTGGGAAAATTTTTTGGGAATTGTTGGGGAATTTTTGGGGAATTTTTTGGGGATATTTTTGAGAATTTTTTGGGGAATTTTTGGAGAATTTTTTGGGATTTTTTTGGGAACTTTTGGGGAATTTTTAGGGAATTTTTCAGAAATTTTTGGGGACTTTTTGGCAATTTTTTGTGGAATTTTTGGGATTGTTTTGGGAATTTATTGGGAATTTTTGGGGAATATTTTGGGTAATTTTAGAAGTTTTGAAATTTTTGGGAATTTTTTGGAATTTTTGGGAATTTTTTGGAATTTTTGGGGAATTTTTTGGGAATTTTTGGGGAATTTTTGGAAAATTTTTGGGAGAATTTTTGGGGAATTTTTTAGGAATTTTTTGGGGGAATTTTTTGAGGAATTTTTGGGAATGTTTTTGGGGAATTTTTGGGGGAATTTTTGGAGAATTTTTTTAATTTTTTGGGAGGATTTTTGAAATTTTTCAAAATTTTGGGAAATTTTTGGGGAATTTTTGGAGAATTTTTAGGAATTTTTTGAGGAATTTTTTGGGAATTTTTTGGGGAATTTTTTGGCGAATTTCTTGAGAATTTTGGGGGGATTTTTGGGCATTTTTTGAGAATTTTTGAAGAATTTTTTGGGGAATTTTTTGAGAATTTTTTGGGAATTTTTGGGAATTCTTTGGAATTTTTTGGAATTTTTGGGAATGTTTTGGGGAATGTTTTGGATATTTTTTGGATAATTTTCGGAATTCTCTCACCAGGGATCCGTAGAGGCTCCGCCCTCCAGGGCGGCGGCGACGGCCAGCCGAGGTCACACGGCCCCAGGTGGGATTTGGGACCCCCGGGGGGGCACTGGGGGGGGGGAGGGGCACAGGTGAGACCCCAAAAATGGGGGAGGGGCCCAGGTGGGATTTGGGACCCCCAGGTGAGATTTGGGGAAGGGGAGGGGCCCAGGTGAGATTTGGGACCCCCAGGTGAGATTTGGGGAGGGGAGGCCCAGGTGGGATTTGGGGGGGAGGGCCCAGGTGGGATTTGGGACTCTGGGGGCACTGGGGAGGGAGGGCACAGGTGAGACCCCAAAATGGGGGAGGGGCCCAGGTGGGATTTGGGACCCCCAGGTGAGATTTGGGGGAAGGGGGAGGCCCAGGTGGATTTGGGGGGAGGGGGGCCCAGGTGAGATTTGGGACCCCCCAGGTGGGATTTGGGGTGGGGAGGGCCCAGGTGAGATTTGGGACCCCCAGGGGCACTGGGGGAGGGGCACAGTGAGACCCCAGAAATGGGGGCCCAGGTGGGATTTGGGACTTCGGGGGCACTGGGGAGGGGAGGGCACAGGTGAGACCCCAAAATGGGGAGGGGCCCAGGTGGATTTGGGACCCCCAGGTGAGATTTGGGGAGGAGGCCCAGTTGGGGGAGGGGGAGGGGCCCAGGTGAGATTTGGGACCCCCAGGTGAGATCTGGGAGGGGCATGTGAGACTTCAGGTGTGACCACGCCCACCCCAGGTCAGGCCACGCCCACCCCAGCTGAGCCCTCAGGTGTGTCTGAGGAGATTTGGGTGTGGCCACGCCCATTTTGAGCCTGACCACACCCCCACACGTGAGGCCACGCCCACTCCAAGTGTAACCACGCCCACCCAGGTGTGACATCACCCAGGTGAGACCAGGCCCAGGCAGGTAAGTCCCAGGTGTGACCACGCCCGCTTTGTATGGCCACGCCACTCAGGTGTGACCACACCCCTTAAATGTGACCCCGCCCACCCCAGGTGTGACAACACCCAGCCAGGTAAGTCCCAGGTGTGACCACGCCCCACTCCTGTGTGATCACGCCCATTTTTGGATGGCCACGCCCACTTCTGTGTGACCACGCCCCTTAGGTGTGGCCACGCCCAGCCAGGTAAGTCCCAGGTGTGGCCACGCCCATTTTTTGTATGGCCACGCCCACTCAGGTGTGACCACACCCCTAAATGTGGCCACGCCCACCCCAGGTGTGACCACACCCATTTATAGCATGGCCACGCCCACCCCAGGTGTGACCACGCCCACCCAGGTGTGACCACGCCCATTTTCGTGGTGGCCACGTCCACCCAGGTGTGACCACGCCCACCCAGATGTGGCCACACCCACGCATGTGTGACCACGCCCATTTTAGTATGACCACGCCCACCCCCGGTGTGGCCACGCCCTCCCAAGGTGTTCCAGCCCCTCCCCAGGTGACTCCACCCCTCAGGTGACTCCTCAGGTGTGACCACGCCCATTTCTGTGTGACCACGCCCACCCCAGGTATGGCCACGCCCACTCATGTGTGATCACACCTGTTTTGTGTGACCACGCCCACCCCCGGTGTGACCACGCCCACTCAGGTGTTCCTAGCCCCTCCCCAGGTGACTCCACCCCTCAGGTGACTCCTCAGGTGACCACGCCCATTTTTGTGTGACCACGCCCATTTCTGTGTGACCACGCCCTCCCCAGGTGCCCCCAGCCTCGCCCCTCCCCCCCCCTCACCTGTGCGCAGGTGCTGAGGGCGGGCCGTGCTCGGAGCTGAGCAGGGACCCCAAAACCTCCCTGAGAGACACCTGGAGAGCAGCGGGGCCACACCTGGGCAGGTGAGAGAGAGGGAGGGTCAGACACACCTGGGCAGGTGAGAGAGAGGGAGGGTCAGACACACCTGGGCAGGTGAGAGAGAGGGAGGGGTCAGACACACCTGGGCAGGTGAGAGAGAGGGGGAGGGCAGACACACCTGGGCAGGTGAGAGAGAGGGGAGGGGTCACACCTGGGCAGGTGAGAGAGAGAGAGAGGGAGGGTGAGACACACCTGGGCAGGTGAGAGAGAGAGAGAGGGAGGGGCAGACACACCTGGGCAGGTGAGGGAGGGGAGGGGTGAGACACACCTGGGCAGGTGAGAGAGAGAGAGGGGAGGGGTGAGACACACCTGGGCAGGTGAGAGAGAGAGAGGGGAGGGGTCAGACACACCTGGGCAGGTGAGAGAGAGAGAGGGGGAGGGTCAGACACACCTGGGCAGGTGAGAGAGAGAGGGGAGGGGTGAGACACACCTGGGCAGGTGAGGGGTTGGAGGGGCCACACCTGGGCAGGTGAGAGAGAGAGGGGAGGGCAGACACACCTGGGCAGGTGAGGGTGGGGAGGGGCAGACACACCTGGGCAGGTGAGAGAGGGGAGGGGCCACACCTGGGCAGGTGGAGAGAGAGGGAGGGGTCAGAAACACCTGGGCAGGTGAGAGAGGGGAGGGGCAGACACACCTGGGCAGGTGAGAGAGAGGGGAGGGTGAGACACACCTGGGCAGGTGAGTGATAGAGAGAGGGGAGGGCAGACACACCTGGGCAGGTGAGGGGGAGGGGAGGGGTGAGACACACCTGGGCAGGTGAGAGAGGGGAGGGGTGAGAAACCTGGGCAGGTGAGAGAGGGTAGGGTCAGACACACCTGGACAGGTGAGAGAGAGAGGGGAGGGGCAGACACACCTGGGCAGGTGAGAGAGGGGGAGGGGTGAGACACACCTGGGCAGGTGAGAGAGGGGGAGGGCCACACCTGGGCAGGTGAGGGGAGGGGAGGGGTCAGACACACCTGGGCAGGTGAGAGAGAGAGAGAGGGGAGGGGTGAGACACACCTGGGCAGGTGAGAGAGAGAGGGAGGGTGAGACACACCTGGGCAGGTGAGAGAGAGAGGGGGAGGGGTGAGACACACCTGGGCAGGTGAGAGAGAGAGGGGAGGGGTGAGACACACCTGGGCAGGTGAGTGATAGAGAGAGGGGAGGGGCAGACACACCTGGGCAGGTGAGAGAGGGGGAGGGGTGAGACACACCTGGGCAGGTGGAGGGGTGGAGGGGTGAGACACACCTGGGCAGGTGAGAGAGAGAGGGAGGGGTCAGACACACCTGGGCAGGTGAGAGAGAGAGGGAGGGGCAGACACACCTGGGCAGGTGAGAGAGGGGGAGGGGCAGACACACCTGGGCAGGTGAGAGAGGAGAGAGGGGGAGGGGTGAGACACACCTGGGCAGGTGAGAGAGGGGGAGGGGTCAGACACACCTGGGCAGGTGAGAGATGGAGGGGCCACACCTGGGCAGGTGGAGGGGTGGAGGGCAGACACACCTGGGCAGGTGGAGGGGGATGGAGGGTCAGACACACCTGGGCAGGTGGAGAGATGGAGGGGCCACACCTGGGCAGGTGAGAGAGGGGAGGGGTCAGACACACCTGGGCAGGTGAGGGGGAGGGGGGTCAGACACACCCGGGCAGGTGATGGGGAGGGGCCACACCTGGGCAGGTGATGGGGAGGGGCAGACACACCTGGGCAGGTGAGGGGGGAGGGGCAGACACACCTGGGCAGGTGAGGGTGGGGAGGGGCAGGAATTTTGGGGCTTCCCAGGTGAATTTTGGGGTCCCATCCCCACCTGGATAAATTTTGGGGTCCCCAGGTAAATTTGGGACCCTCCCCCCAAATCACTTGGGGGCGTCGGCCGCAGTTGCAGTGGGGAGGGGCGGCTCCTCCAGCCCCTCCCCCCTCCTGGCCTCGAATTTTGGGGCCGCCTCTCCCCCACTCCCCCGCACTGGGGGCAGGGAACCCCTAAAAAAAAAAAAAAAAGGAGGAGGGGTGAGCACCCCAAAAATCCCAAAATTTTACCCAAAATCGACAAAATTTCCCCAAAAAATCAAAATTTCCCCAAAAAAATTAAAATTTGTCAAAAATAATTTAAAAAAAAAATTTCAATTTTGTCTCATAAAAAATTTTGGGGGATTTTTGGGTCAAGATTCGAAAATTTCCACAAATTTTTTTTAAAAAACCCAAATTTCTCCAAGTTTTCCTCCCAAAATCCCAAATTTCCTGAAAAATCAAAATTTTGCCCAAAATTGTCTGCCCCAAAAAATCCCCCCGAAATTCAGAATAAAAATCCGAATTTTCCCCCAAAAATCCAAATTTTCACCAGAAAAATCCCAAATTTCCCAAAATTCCACCAAAATCCTCCCAAACTTCCCCTAAATTTCCCCAAATCCCCCAAAATTCCCCCAAAAAATGCCCCCAAAATCTCCTCAAAACCCCCAAAATTCCCCAAAATCTCCCCAAAATCTTTCTTTAAATTCCCCAAAATCTTCCCAAAATTTCCCAGAATTCTCCCCAAATTACCCCAAAATCCCCCCAAATCCCCCCTAAAATCTCCCCCAAAACCCCCCAAATTCCCCAAAAATCCCCCCAAAATTTTCCCTAAATCCTCAAAACCGAATCTAAAATCCCCCAAAATCCTCCAAAAATCTTTCTTAATCCCCCCCAAAATCCTCCCAAATTTCCCCAAATGCCCCCAAAATCCTCCAAAATCCAATCCCCCAAAATTTCCCCAAAATCCTCTCCCAACCTCTCAAAATCCCCCAAAATTCTTCTTAAACCCCCCCAAAACCCTCCCAAATTCCCCAAAATCCTCCCAAAAAATCTCCTCAAATCCCCCCAAAATCCTCCTTAAATCCCCCCAAATCCCCCCCAAATTCCCCCAAAATCCCACAAAAATCTCCTCAAAAGTGCCCAAAATGCCCCAAAATCTCCTTAAACCCCCCAAAAATCCCTCCCCAAATTCCCAAAAATCCC
Organism: Luscinia luscinia; assembly: GCA_034336685.1. Taxonomy (NCBI): domain Eukaryota; kingdom Metazoa; phylum Chordata; class Aves; order Passeriformes; family Muscicapidae; genus Luscinia; species Luscinia luscinia. The sequence continues at coordinate 75,409 of JAKWBO010000084.1, forward strand.
CCCAAAATTTTCCCTAAATCCTCAAAACCTCCCCAAAATCCTCCAAAATTTCCCCAAAAATGCCCCAAAATCCTCCCCAAACCCCCCCAAAAATCTTCTTAATCCCCCAAAATCCTCCCAAATTCCCCAAAATCCACCCCAAAATTCCCCCAAAATCCTCCAAAATTTCCCCAAAATCCTCTCCCAACCTCTCAAAATCCCCCAAAAATCTTCTGAAACCCCCAAATCCTCCCAAATCCCCCAAAATCCTCCTTAAATCCCCTCAAATCCCCCCCAAATTCCCCAAAATCTCCAAAAAATCCCCTCAAAACCCCCCAAAATCTTCTCTTAAACCCCCAAATCCTCCAAAAATCTCCTCAAATCCCCCAAAATCCATCCCCAAACCCCCCAAACCTCCCAAATTCCCCCAAAATCCTCCCCAAATTCCATCCCCAACCCCCCAAACCTCCCAAAATCCCCCGCCCCTCCCCCCGCCCCTCTCCCCTCACCTCGGCAGCGGCCGCAGAGCTCCCGAGGGCGGGTCCCGCCTCTCCCCACCTCGGGGTCCCGCGAGCTCCGCAGCGAGCGCAGCCCCAGCACACCTGGGGGCCAGAAACACCCAAAATCAGCCCAAAACCGCCCAAAACCTCCCAAAAATATCCTCAAAACATCCCAAATTATCCCAAAATATCCCCAAAAACACCCCAGAAACATCCCAAAATTACCCTAAAACATCCCATAAGCAGCCCAAAACCGCCCCAAAACCTCCCAAAATATCCCCAAAAACATCCCAAATTATCCCTAAAATATCCCCAAAAACATCCCAAAAAACATCTCAAATTATCCCCAAAATTACCCCAAAAACATCCCATAAGCAGCCCAAAAACGCCCAAAACCTCCCAAAATATCCCCAAAACATCCCAGAAACATGCCATAATCACCCCAAAACATCCCAAATTATCCCTAAAGTATCTCCAAAACATCCCATAATCAGCCCAAAACCGCCTAAAACCTCCCAAAAATATCCCCAAAACATCCCAAAAACATCTCAAATTATCCCCAAAATTACCCCAAAAACATCCCATAATCACCCCAAAACCGCCCAAAAACATCTCAAATTATCCCCAAAACCATCCCATAATCACCCCAAATTATCCCCTAAAACATCCCAGCAACATCCCATAATCAGCCCAAAAACTGCCCAAAAACCTCCCAAAAATATCCCCAAAACATCCCATAATCACCCCAAATTATCCCCAAAATATCCCCAAAATCACCCCAAATTACCCCAAAAACATCCCATAATCACCCTAAAACATCCCAAAAACATCCCATAATTGCCCCATAATATCCCCAAAAAATCTCAAAAACATCCCAAAATTACCCCAAAAATCCCATAATCACCCCAAAAACATCCCAAAAACTTCCCATAATCACCCCAAATTATTCCCAAAAACATCCCATAATCACCCCAAGAACACCCCCAAAAACACCCCAAAAACATCCCATAATTGCCCCAAATAATCCACAAAAACATCCCATAATCACCTCAAATTATCCCTAAAATATCCCCAAAAACATCCCATAATCACCCCAAATTATCCCCAAAAACATCCCAAAATTACCCCCAAAAACATCCCAAATTATCCCTAAAATATCCCCAAAAACATCCCAAAACCATCCCATAATCACCCCAAATTATCCCCAAAAACATCCCATAATTACCCGAAATAATCCACAAAAACATCCCATAATTACCCCAAATTATCCTCAGAAACATTCCCAAAAAATATCCCAAAATTACCCCAAAAACATCCCAAAAAACATCCCATAATCACCCCAAATAATCCACAAAAAAATTCCAAAAACATCCCAAAAATATCCCCAAAAACATCCCAAAATTACCCCAAATTATCCCCAAAAACATCCCATAATCACCCAAAAAAATCCTACAAACCTCCCAAAATTACCCCAAATTATCCCCAAAAAATCCCAAAAACATCCCATAATCACCCCAAAACATCCCATAATTACCCCAAAAAATTCCCAAAATCACCCCAAAATCACCCCAAAAACATCCCATAATTGCCCCAAATAATCCCCAAAAACTTCCCATAATCACCCAAAAAAATCCCACAAACACCCCAAAATTGCCCCAAATTATCCCCAAAAAAACCCCAAAATATCCCAAAATATTCCCAAAATATTCTGAAAATATTCTCAAAAAAACCCAAAAAAATCCCTAAAAAATCCAAAAACATCGCACAAAAATTCCAAAAAAATCCAAAACAAATCCAAAAATAATTAAAAAAAAAATTCCCCAAATTTCTCCCAAAATCCCCCAAAATCCCCAAAATTTTCCAAAATCCCCAAATCCCCCAAAATCCCCCAAAATTCCCAAAAATAAAAAAAAATTGCAAAAAAATTGCAAGAAAAATCCAAAAAATCCAAAAAATTAAAAAAATCCAAAAACTCCAAAAATTCCAAAAACCCCCAAAAACTCCAAAAAAATTCAAAAACTCCAAAAAATCCAAAAAATTAAAAAAAAATAAAAAATCCGAAAAAATTTTAAAAAATCCAAAAAATCCAAAAATCCCCAAAAATTCTCAAAAAAAAAATCCAAAAATTCCAAAGAAATTCCCAAAAAATAAAAAATATTCCAAAACAAATCCAAAAAATTTCCAAAAAATCCAAAAATCACAAAAATTCCAATAAAAATCCAAAAAATCACAAAAAATCCCAAAAATTCCAATATAATCCCAAAAATTCCAAAAAATTTCAAAATAATCCAAAAAAAATCCAAAAAAATTCCAAAGAAATTCCAAAAAATTCCAAAAAAATCCCAAAAAATCCCCCAAAAATCCAAAAAATTCCAAAAAAATCAAAAAAAATCCAAAAAAAATCCAAAGAAATTCCAAAAAAATTCCAAAAAAATCCCAAAAAAACTCCAAAACAACTCAAAAGAATTTCCAAAAAAATGCAAAAAAATTCCCCCAAAAAATTCAAAAAAATTCCAAAAAAACCCAAAAAAATTCCAAAAAATTACAAAAAATTCCCCAAAATCCCCCCAATTTCCCAAAAATCCCCAAAATCCCCAAAATTCCCCAAATTTTCCCCAAATTTCCCCCAATCCTGTGTCTCACCCACTCCCCGGGCGGGGCTCTGGGCGGGGCCCCGGGCCCGAGGCAGCTCAGGTGGAAGCAGCGGCGGCAGCGGCGGCACTCGAGCAGGGGCTGGCCAGGAACCCCAAAAAAACCCAAAATTATTCGGGATCCACCCCAAAAACCTCCAAAATTGTTCGGGATCCGCCCCAAAAACCTCCAAAGTTATTCGGGATCCACCCCAAAAACCTCCAAAATTATTTGGGATCCGCCCCAAAAACCTCCAAAGTTATTCGGGATCCACCCCAAAAACCTCCAAAATTATTTGGGATCGATCCCAAAAAAATCCCCAAAAATTATTTGGGATCCACCCCAAAAACCTCCAAAATTATTTAGGGTTGACACCAAAACCTCCAAAAATTATTTGGCATCACACCAGAAACATCCAAAATTATTTGGGATCGATCCCAAAAACCCCCAAAAATTATTTGGGATCAATCCCAAAAAATTCCCAAAATTTCTTTGGGATCGACCCCAAGAGCCCCAAAAATTATTTGGGATCAACCCCAAAATCATCCAAAATTATCTGGAATCAACCACAAAAACCTCCAAAATTATTTGGGATCCACCCCAAAACCCCCAAAATTACTTGGGATCCACCCCAAAAAATTCCCAAAAATTATTTGAGATCGATCCCAAAAATTGCCAAAATTTCTTTGGGATCAACACCAAAAAAATCCCAAAAATTATTTGGGATCGACCTCAAAAACCTCCAAAATTATTTAGGGTTGACACCAAAAACCCCCCAAAATTATTTGGCATCGACCCCAAAAAGTTCCCAAAAATTATTTGGGGTCAACTCCAAAAAATTCCCAAAAATTATTTGGGATCGACCCCAAAATCAACCAAAAATTTTTTGGGATTGACACCAAAAATTCCCAAAATTACTTGGGATTAGCCCCAAAAAACCCCAAAATTTCTTTGGGATCGACCTCAAAAACCTCCCAAAATTATCTGGGATCGACACCAAAAAAATCCCCAAAATTATTTGGGATCCACCCCAAAAAATCCCAAAAATTATTTAGGATCGACCTCAAAAACTCCTAAAATATTTGCGATCCACCCCAAAAAATTACCAAAATTATTTGGGATCCACCCCAAAAACCTCCAAAATTATTTAGGGTTGACACCAAAACCCCCCAAAATTATTTGGCATCGATCCCAAAAAATTCCCAAAAATTATTTGGGATCAACTCCAAAAAATTCCCAAAATTATTTGGGATCAAACCCAAAAACTCCCCAAAAATTATTTGGGGTCAACCCCAAAAAAATCCCAAAAATTATTTGGGATTGACACCAAAAAAATCCCCAAAATTATCTGGGATCAAACCCGAAAATCCCCAAAATTTCTTCGGGATCAACCCCAAAAATTTCCCAAAAATTATTTGGGATCGATCCCAAAAAATTCCCAAAAATTATTTGGGAACAACACCAAAAAAATCCCCAAAATTATTTGTTATCGACACCAAAAAAATTCCCAAAATTATTTGGAATCCAATCCAAAAAACCCCCAAAATTATTTGGGATCAAACCCAAAAATCCCCAAAATTATTTGGGATCAACCCCAAAAATTCCCAAAAATTATTTGGGATCCACCCCAAAAACCCCCAAAAATTATTTGGGATCGACCCCAAAAACCCCCAAAATTATTTGGGATCGAAACCAAAAAACCTCCAAAATTTCTTTGGGATCAACACCAAAAAATCCCAAAATTATTTGGGATCAACCCCAAAAATCCCCAAAAATTATTTGGGATCGACACCAAAAAATCCCCAAAATTATTTGGGATCAACCCCAAAAACCCCAAAATTTCTTTGGGATCAACACCAAAAAATCCCAAAAATTATTTAGGATCGACCTCAAAAACTTCTAAAATATTTGTGATCCACCCCAACAAATTCCCAAAAATTATTTGGGATCGATCCCAAAAATTGCCAAAATTATTTGGGATCGACAACAAAAAATTCCCAAAAATTTCTTTGGGATCGACCTCCAAAAACCCTCAAAAATTATTTGAGATCGACCCCAAAATCAACCAAAAATTTTTTGGGATTGACACCAAAAATTCCCAAAATTATTTGGGATCCACCCCAAAAACCCCCAAAAATTATTTGAGATCGACCCCAAAATCAACCAAAAATTTTTTGGGATTGACACCAAAAGTTCCCAAAATTATTTGGGATCCACCCCAAAAAGTTCCCAAAATTATTTGGGATCGACACCAAAAAATCCCCAAAAATTATTTGGGATCCAGCCCAAAAACCCCCAACAATTATTTGGGATCAACACCAAAAAAATTCCCAAAATTATTTGGTATCCAACCCAAAAAAACCCCAAAATTATTTGGGATTAACCCCAAAAATCCCCAAAATTATTTGGGATCGACCCAAAAATCCCCAAAGTTTCCCAAATTATTTGGCATTGACACCAAAAACTCCCAAAATTATTTGGGATCAACCCCAAAAAATCCCAAAATTATTTGGGATCGACCCCAAAAAAATCAGGAATTTAAAATGTTCCAAAATTCCCAAAAAAAGCCTCAAAATTCCTCAGAAATCGCCCCAAATTTCAGCCTGGGGCACCCCAAAACTCACCTGGGGGACCCCAAAATTCTTTGGTTTCAAACCCCAAAAATCCCCAAAATCTGGGCCCGGGTTGGTTTTAACCCCACCAGGTGTGTCCCAGGTGTGCCCAGGTGTATCCCAGGTGTGCCCAGGTGTGTTCCCATCCCCCAGGTGCCCCCAGCTGTGCCCAGGTGTGTCCCCAGGTGTGCCCAGCTGTGCCCAGGTGTGTTCCCATCCCCCAGGTGTGCCCAGGTGTGCCCCAGGTGTGCCCCCAGGTGTGCCCCCAGGTGTGCCCAGGTGTGTTCCCATCCCCCAGGTGTGCCCAGGTGTGTTTTTACCTGCCCAGGTGTGCCCAGGTGTACCTCAGGTGCCCCCAGCTGTGCCCAGGTGTGTTCCCATCCCCCAGGTGTATCCCAGGTGTATCCCAGGTGTGCCCAGCCGTGCCCAGGTGTGTTCCCATCCCCCAGGTGTATCCCAGGTGTGCCCAGGTGTGCCCCAGGTGTGTTTTAGATGGGCCCAGGTGACCCAGGTGAGTCTCAGGTGTGTTCCCATCCCCCAGGTGCCCCCAGGTGAATCCCAAGTGGCCCAGGTGTATCCCAGGTGTGTTTTACCTGCCCAGGTGCTGCTCCTATCTCCCCAGGTGTATCCCAGGTGTGCCCAGGTGTGCCCAGATGTGCCCCAGGTGTGCTTTGGGTGTGCCCAGGTGTATCCCAGGTGTGTCCAGGTGTGTTCCCATCCCCCCAGGTGTGCCCAGGTGTGCCCAGCTGTGCCCAGGTGTGTTTTTACCTGCCCAGGTGTGTTTTTACCTTTGCAGGGCGCCCCTCCTGGCGACAGACCCCGCAGCTCCGGCAGCGCCCGCAGCTCCAGCTGTGCCCAGGTGTGCTCCCATCCCCCAGGTGTGCCCAGGTGTATCCCAGGTGTGCTCCCATCCCCCCAGGTGTGCCCAGGTGTATCCCAGGTGTGCTCCCATCCCCCCAGCCGTGCCCAGGTGTGCTCCCATCCCCCCAGCTGTGCCCAGGTGTGCTCCCATCCCCCAGGTGTATCCCAGGTGTATCCCAGCTGTGCCCAGGTGTGCCCAGGTGTGTTTTACCTTGGCAGGGCGCCCCCTCCTGGCGCAGACCCCGCAGCTCCGGCAGCGCCCGGCAGCTCCAGCTGTGCCCAGGTGTGCTCCCATCCCCCAGGTGTGCCCAGGTGTATCCCAGGTGTGCCCAGGTGTGTTTTTACCTTGGCAGGGCGCCCCTCCTGGCGCAGACCCCGCAGCTCCGGCACCCCCGGCAGCTCCAACCGTGCTTCCAGGTGTGCTCCCATCCCCCCAGCTGTGCCCAGGTGTGCCCAGGTGTATCTCAGGTATCTCAGGTGTGTTTTTACCTTGGCAGGGCGCCCCCTCCTGGCGCAGACCCCGCAGCTCCGGCAGCGCCGGCAGCTCCAGCTGTGCCCAGGTGTGCCCAGGTGTGCTCCCATCCCCCCAGCTGTGCCCAGGTGTATCCCAGGTGTGCTCCCATCCCCCCAGGTGTGCCCAGGTGTGCTCCCATCCCCCCAGCTGTGCCCAGGTGTATCCCAGGTGTGCTCCCATCCCCCCAGGTGTGCCCAGGTGTGCTCCCATCCCCCCAGGTGTGCCCAGGTGTGTTGTTACCTGCCCAGGTGTGTTTTTACCTTGGCAGGGCGCCCCTCCTGGCGCAGACCCTGCAGCTCCGGCAGCGCCGGCAGCTCCAGCTGTGCCCAGGTGTGCTCCCATCCCCCCAGGTGTGCTCCCATCCCCCCAGGTGTGCCCAGGTGTATCCCAGGTGTAGCCCAGGTGTATCTCAGGTGTGTTTGTACCTGCCCAGGTGTGTTTTTACCTTTGCAGGGCGCCCCCTCCTGGCGCCAGACCCCGCAGCTCGGCAGCGCCCGGCAGCTCCAGCTGTGCCCAGGTGTGCCCAGGTGTGCTCCCATCCCCCCAGGTGTGCCCAGGTGTGCCCAGGTGTATCCCAGGTGTAGCCCAGGTGTATCTCAGGTGTGTTTGTACCTGCCCAGGTGTGTTTTTACCTTGGCAGGGCGCCCCCTCCTGGCGCAGACCCCGCAGCTCCGGCAGCGCCGGCAGCTCCAGCTCTCGGCCTGGCCCGGCCCCGGCCCCTCCCCCGCGCCCAGGCAGAAGGTGTGGAAGGGCTGGCAGCACACCTGGCACAGCACCAGCTGCGGGGACAGGTGAGGCGCAGGTGAGACCCCAAAATCCCAAAATTCCCCCCAAAAAATCCCCCAAAATCCGCAAAAAATCCCCCCAAAAAATCCATTTAAAATGAGCAAAATTAGCCCAAAATGACCCAAAATGCCCCAAATTCACCCCAAAAATCACCGAGGAACTGGGACAGGTGAGGCGCAGGTGAGACACCAAAATCACAGAAATCACCCCAAAAAATATCCCAAAATCCCAAAAAAATCCCCAAAAAAATCCCGTTTAAAATGAGCAAAATTAGCCCAAAATGACCCAAAATGGCCCAAATTCACCCCAAAAATCACTCAGGGACTGGGACAGTTGAGGCACAGGTGAGACCCCAAAATCCCCAAAATTCCAAAAAAAATCCCCCTAAAAATCCCAAAAAATCCAATAAAAATTCCCAAAAAAATCCCAAAAAATCCATTAAAAATTCCCCAAAAATCCAAAAAAAATTCTGTTAAAAATGAGCAAAATTAGCCAAAAATGACCCAAAATGTCCCAAATTCACCCCAAAAATCACTGAGGGACTGGGACAGGTGAGGCGCAGGTGAGACACCGAAATCCCAAAATTTTCCCCCCAAAAAATCCCCCAAAATTCCCTAAAATAATTTAAAAAATCCTCCAAAATCACCCAAAAAATCCACAAAAACCCAAAAATCAGAGAAACGGCCCCAAAATCGTCTCCAAATCCTCCAAAAATCTCAAAATTCCCCAAAAAACTCAAAATGCCTCGGGAAAATCCCAGATTTTCCCCCCAAAAATTCCCAAAACCCTCAAATTTCCACCCCCCAAAAAACCCCCAAAAATTTTCTTAAAAAACTCCAAAAATCCCAAAAAACCCCCAAAAAATCCCTAAAAAATCAGAAAATTTTGGGATTTTCGCAGGATTTTTGGGGGAATTTTGGGATTTTTGGGAGCCTCAGGAATTTTGGGAATTCCCAAATTTTTGGGTCCCCTCAACCCCAACCCAGGAAATCCCAAACTCAAAAAAAACCCCAAAAATGCCTTAAAAATCCCTAAAATCCCCCAAAAATCCCTAAAAAAATCAGAGAATTTCGGGATTTTCATGGGGATTTTTTGGGATTTTTGGGAGCCTCCAGAATTTTGGGAATTCCCAAATTGTTGGAGCCTCTCCCTGATTTTTGAGAGCCTCAATCCCAAAAACCCCTCAAAAAACCCAAAAAATCTCTAAAAAATCCCATTAAAATTCCTAAAAAATCCCTAAAAAATCAGAAAATTTCGGGATTTTCACAGGATTTTTTGGGGGAATTTGGGATTTTTGGGAGCCTCCGGAATTTTGGGAATTCCCAAATTTTTGGAGCCTCTCCCCAATTTTTAAGAGCCTCAATTTTCAAAAATTCCTCAAAAAATCCCAAAAAAATCCCTAAAAAATCCCATTAAAAATCCCATAAAAATCAGAAAATTTCGGGATTTTCACGGGGATTTTTGGGGGGAATTTTGGGATTTTTGGGAGCCTCAGGAATTTTGGGAATTCCCAAATTTTTGAGAGCCTCAATTTCAAAAAAATCCCATAAAATCCCATAAAAATCTCTAAAAAATCCCAAAAAATTCCGAAAAAATCCCTAAAAAATCAGAGAATTTCGGGATTTTCACGGGGATTTTTGGGGGAATTTTGGGATTTTTGGGAGCCTCCGGAATTTTGGGAATTGCCACATTTCGGGTACCTGGTGCAGGCCTTTGCTGGCGCAGAGCAGACACACCAGGGGGGCGCTGACGGGCACGGACGAGAGGATGCTGAGCCCCCCCATGAGCCAGACGTTGTCCAGGGCAGAATCCTCCTGTGGGCAGCGAAATTCGGGGTGAAAAACCCAAAATTCGGGCTCAGCACCCGAAAAACCCCAAAAACGACCCCAAAAACCCCAAAAACGACCCCAAAAACCCCAAAAACGACCCCAAAATTTGAGGTAAATCCTCCCAAACCAGACGTTCCCCAGGGCAGAATCCTCCTGTGGGCAGCGAAATTGGTGAAAAACCCAAATTCGGGCTCAGCACCGAAAAAAACCCCAAAAACAACCCCAAAAACCCCAAAAACCCCAAAACGACCCAAAAAACCCAAAAATGACCCCAAAATTTGAGGTAAATCCTCCCAAACCAGACGTTGTCCAGAGCAGAATCCTCCTGTGGGCAGCGAAATTCGGGGTGAAAAACCCAAAATTCGGGCTCAGCACCCGAAAAAACCCCAAAAACAACCCAAAAACCCCAAAAACGACCCCAAAAACCCCAAAACGACCAAAAAAAAAAACCCAAAAACCATCAAAATTTACCCCAAAAATAACCCGGAAAACGCCAAACACGGACCCAAAAAACCCCAAAACATCCAAAATTGGAGATAAAACCTTCCTAAACCCCTAAAATTTGGGGTAAAAGCCCAAAATTCCGGGTCAGCACCCAAAAACCCCAAAACGACCCCAAAAAACCCCAAAAACGACCCAAAAACCCCAAAACCCCAAAAGTTACCCCAAAAATAATCCAAAATGCTCCGAAAGGGACCCAAAAACAACCCCAAAAAACCAAAATTGGAGGTAAAACTTCCCCATAACCCCTAAAATCTGGGTAAAAAACCCAAAATTTGGGGTCAGCACCCAAAAACCCCAAAAACGACCCCAAAAACCCCAAAAAACCCAAAATTACCCCAAAAATAACCCTGAAAACCCCAAAAACGACCCCAAATAACCCAGGAAATGACCCCAAAAAACCTTCAAAACGACATTAAAACCTCCAAATTTGAGATAAAACCTCCTGAAATCTCTAAAATTTGGGGTAAAAAACCCAAAATTCGGGGTCAGGACTCAAAAAACCCAAAACGACCCCAAAAACCCCAAAATTACCCCAAAATTACCCAAAAATTAACCCAGAAAACCCCAAAAGGGACCGAAAAAACCCCAAAAACATCCAAAATTGGAGATAAAACCTTCCTAAACCCCTAAATTTTGGGGTGAAAAACCCAAAATTCGGGTCAGCCCCCAAAAAACCCCAAAAATGACCCCAAAAACCCCAAAAACCCAAAATTACCCCAAAATAACCCAGAAAACCCCAAAAATGCCCCGAAAAAAACCCCAAAAACGACCCCAAAAAATAAAATTCGAGGTAAAACTTCCCCATAACCCCTAAAAATCTGGGTAAAAAACCCAAAATTTAGGGGTCAGCACTAAAAACCCCCAAAAACCCAAAAATGCCCCAAAAACCCAAAAATCCCCCAAAACCAACCCAAAGAACGGCCCCAAAAAACCCAAAAATGCTCCAAGAAAACCCAAAAATGACCCTGAAAACCCCAAAACGAACCCAAAAAAACCCCAAACACCAAAATCGCAAAAAATTTCAGGTAAAACCTCCAAAAACCCCAAAAATTTGGGGTCAGCACCCAAAAAAACCCCAAAAACCTCAAAACAACCCCAAAAAAACTCCACAAATGAGCCCCAAACTTCCCAAAAACCCAAAAATTTTGGGGTGAAAAACCCAAAATTTGGCATCAGGACCCAAAAATCCCCAAAAACCCGCCCAGAATACCCCAAAAATCCTAAAATTGGAGTAAAACCTCCCAAAATCCCAAAATTTTGGGGTGAAAAACCCAAAATTTGGGGTCAGGACCCCAAAAAACTCAAACCTGACGCCAAAAATGCCAAAAATGACCCAAAATCTCCCAAAAACAGCTGAAAAACCCAAAATTGGAGGTAAAATCTTCTTAAATCCCAAAATTTTGGGGTGAAAAATCCAAAATTTGGGGTCGGGACCCCCAAAAAAATGAAAAACGAGCCCAAAAAAACCCAAAACACCCAAAAATTGGAGGGAAAACCCCAAAAATTTCACGTAAAAAATCCCCAAATTTGGGGTCAGGATCCCGAAAAAACCCAAAAAATCCTAAAAATGACCCAAAAAAAAAAAATAAAAGCCAAAAATTGAAATTTTGCAAACCCCAAAATTTGGGTTGAAAAATCCCAAATTTGGGATCAGGAGGCAAAAAAATTAAAAATTTTTGGGGGGTTTTGGTTTTTTCCCTCCCAAATTTTGAGGTTTTGGGGGAATTTTGGAAGAAATTTTGGGGGTGGGGGAGGGGAAATTTGGGAGAAATTTTGGGGATAATTTTGGGGTGGGGGAGGGGAATTTTGGGGAAAATTCTGGGGAATTTTGGGGTGGAAAATGAGAATTTTGGGTGAATTTTTGGGATAATTTTTGGATGGGGGAGGGAATTTTGGGTGAATATTGGGGATAATTTTAGGGGTGGGGAGGGAATTTTGGAGAAATTTTTGGGGTGGAAAATCGAGAATTTTGGGTGAATTTTTGGGACAATTTTGGGGTGGGAGAGAAATTTGGGAGGATTTTTGGAAAAATTTGAGGTGGGGGAGGGGAAATCTTGGAGAAATTTTTGGGGTGGAAAATGAGAATTTTGGGTGAATTTTTGGGGATTTTTGGGTGGGGAGGGAATTTTGGGGTGAATTTTGGGGATAATTTTAGGGGTGGGGGAGGGAATATTAGGATGAATTTTTAGATAATTTCGGGTGGGGGAGGGAATTTTGGGAAAATTTTGGGGAATTTTTGGGGTGGAAAATGAGAATTTTGGGTCAATTTTAGGATAATTTTTGGGGTGGGGAGGGAATTTTGGTTGAATTTTGGGATAATTTCGGGGTGGGGGAGGGAATTTTGGGAGGATTTTTGGGATAATTTTTGGGGTGGGGGAGGGAAATCTTGAAGAAAATTTTGGGGTGGGGAGGGGAATTTTGGGAAAACTTGAGGGAATTTTGGGGTGAAAATGAGAATTTTGGGTGAATTTTGGGGGAATTTTTGGGTGGGGGAGGGAAATTTTGGGTGAATTTTTGGGATAATTTCGGAGTGGGGAGGGAGTTTTGGGAGGATTTTTGGAAAAATTTGGGGTGGAGGAGGGAAACTTTGGAGAAATTTTTGGGGTGGAAAATGAGAATTTTGGGTGAATTTTTGGGGATTTTTCTGGGTGGGGAGGGAATTTTGGGTGAATTTTGGGGATAATTTTTGGGGGTGGGGAGGGAATTTTAGGAAGAATTTTTGGGATAGTTTTGGAGTGGGGAGGGAATTTTTGGGAAAACTTGGGAGAATTTTGGGGTGGAAAATGAGAATTTTGGGTGAATTTTTGGGATAATTTTTGGGGTTGGGGAGGGAATTTTGGGAAGATTTTTTTGAAAAATTTGGGGTGGGGGAGGGAAATCTTGGACAAATTTTTGGGGTGGAAAATGAGAATTTTGGGTGAATTTTTGGGATAATTTTTGGGGTGGGGAGGGAATTTTTGGTTGAATTTTTTGGGGTTAATTTCAGGGTGGGGAGGGAGTTTGGGGCTGATTTTTTGGGTGGGGAGGGAATTTAAGGATGAATTTTGGGATAATTTTTGGGGTGGGGGAGGGAATTTTTGGGTGAATTTTGGGGATAATTTTAGGGGTGGGGGAGGGAATTTTGGGTGAATTTTTTGGGATAATTTCGGGGTGGGGAGGGGAATTTTGGGTGAATTTTTGGAAAAATTTGGGGGTGGGGGAGGGAAATTTTGGAGAAATTTTTGGGGTGGAAAATGAGAATTTTGGGTGAATTTTTGGGGGAATTTTTTGGGTGGGGAGGGGAATTTTTGGGTGAATTTTGGGGATAATTTTAGGGGTGGGGAGGGAATTTTGGGAAAATTTGGGGGAATTTTGGGGTGGAAAATGAGAATTTTGGGTGAATTTTTGGGGATAATTTTTGAGGTGGGGGAGGGAATTTTAGGATGAATTTTGGGGGTTAATTTCGGGGTGGGGAGGGAGTTTGGGGCTGATTTTTGGGGTGGGGAGGGAATTTAAGGATGAATTTTGGGATAATTTTAGGGAGGGGGAGGGGAATTTGGGGTGAATTTTTGGGATAATTTAGGGGTGGGGGAGGGGAATTTTGGGGAAAACTTGAGGGAATTTTTGGGGTGGAAAATGAGAATTTTGGGTGAATTTTTAAGGATAATTTTGGGGTGGGGGAGGGGAATTTTTGGTTGAATTTTTGGGATAATTTCGGGTGGGGGAGGGGAATTTTGGGGAAAATTTGGGGGAATTTTGGGGTGAATTTGGGGGGGGAGGGGAATTTGGGGTGAATTTTTGGGAAAATTTTGGGGTGGGGGAGGGAATTTTGGGAGGATTTGTTGGAAAAATTTGGGGGCGGGGGAGGGAAATCTTGGAGAAATTTTCGGGTGGGGGAGGGGAATTTTGGGGAAATTTGGGTGAATTTTTGGGGTGAAAAATGAGAATTTTGGGTGAATTTTGGGATTTTTTGGGGTGGAAAATGGGAATTTTGGGACCATTTTGGGATAGTTTTTGGGGTGGGGAGGGAATTTGGGGTGAATTTTCAGTGTGGGGGAGGGGAATTTTTGGTTGAATTTTGGGATAGTTTTGGGGTGGGGAGGGAATTTTGGGGAAAACTTGAGGGAATTTTTGGGGTGGAAAATGAGAATTTTGGGTGAATTTTTGGGATAATTTTTGGGGTGGGGAGGGAGTTTTGGGCTGATTTTTGGGGTGGGGAGGGAATTTTAGGATGAATTTTTGGGATGATTTTGGAGTGGGGAGGGGAATTTTGGTTGAATTTTTGGGACAATTTTCGGGTGGGGGAGGGGAATTTTTGGGAAAATTTGGGGGAATTTTGGGGTGGAAAATGAGAATTTTGGGGGAATTTTTGGGATAATTTTTGGGGTGGGGGAGGGAATTTTAGGAAGAATTTTGGGATAATTTTGGGGTGGGGAGGGAATTTTGGGGAAAACTTGAGGGAATTTTTGGGGTGAAAAATGAGAATTTTGGGTGAATTTTTGGGATAATTTTTGGGGTGGGGGAGGGAATTTTAGGATGAATTTTGGGGGTTAATTTCGGGGTGGGGAGGAGTTTGGGGATAATTTTTGGGGTGGGGGAGGGGAATTTTTGGGTGAATTTTTGGGATAATTTCGGGGTGGGGAGGGAATTTTGGGGAAAACTTGAGGGAATTTTTGGGGTGGAAAATGAGAATTTTGGGTGAATTTTTGGGATAATTTTTGGGGTGGGGAGGGAATTTTGGTTGAATTTTTGGGGTTAATTTCAGGGTGGGGAGGAGTTTGGGGCTGATTTTTGGGGTGGGGAGGGAATTTAAGGATGAATTTTTGGGATAATTTTTGGGTGGGGACGGGAATTTTTGGGATAATTTTAGGGGTGGGGAGGGGAATTTTGGGTGAATTTTTGGGATAATTTCGAGATGGGGAGGGAATTTTAAGAGGATTTTTGGAAAAATTTGGGGTGGGGGAGGGGAGTTTTGGGCTGATTTTTGGGGTGGGGGAGGGGAATTTTGGGGTGAATTTTAAGGATAATTTTAGGGGTGGGGAAGGGAATTTTGGGAGGATTTTTGGGATAATTTTTGGGGTGGGGAGGGAAATCTTGGAGAAAATTTTGGGGTGGGGGAGGGAATTTTGGGAAAACTTGAGGGAATTTTTGGGGTGAAAAATGAGAATTTTGGGTGAATTTTGGGGAATTTTTTGGGTGGGGAGGGGAAATTTTGGGTGAATTTTGGGACAATTTTCGGATGAGGGAGGGGAATTTTGGGGAAAACTTGAGGGAATTTTTGGGGTGGAAAATGAGAATTTTGGGGGAATTTTTGGGATAATTTTGGGGTGGGGAGGGGTATTTTGGGAGGATTTTTGGAAAAATTTGGGGTGGGGGAGGGAAATCTTGGAGAAATTTTTGGGGTGAAAAATGAGAATTTTAAGTGAATTTTGGGGGATTTTTGGGTGGGGAGGGGAAATTTTGGGTGAATTTTCAGGTCTGGGGAGGGGAAATTTGGGGTGAATTTTTGGGACAATTTTCGGGTGGGGGAGGGGAATTTTGGGAAAATTTGGGGAATTTTTGGGGTGGAAAATGAGAATTTTGGGGAATTTTTGGGATAATTTTTGGGGTGGGGAGGGAATTTTAGGAAGAATTTTGGGATAGTTTTTGGGGTGGGGAGGGGAATTTTGGGGAAAACTTGAGGGAATTTTTGGGGTGGAAAATGAGAATTTTGGGTGAATTTTTGGGATAATTTTTGGGGTGGGGAGGGAATTTTTGGTTGAATTTTTGGGGTTAATTTCAGGGTGGGGAGGGAGTTTGGGGCTGATTTTTGGGGTGGGGAGGGAATTTAAGGATGAATTTTTGGGATAATTTTTGGGGTGGGGAGGGAATTTTGGGTGAATTTTTGGGATAATTTCGAGATGGGGAGGGAATTTTAAGAGGATTTTTGGAAAAATTTGGGGTGGGGAGGGGAAATTTTGAAATTTTTGGGGTGGAAAATGAGAATTTTGGGTGAATTTTTAAGGATAATTTTGGGGTGGGGAGGGAATTTTGGTTGAATTTTTGGGATAATTTCGGGTGGGGGAGGGAATTTGGGAAGATTTTTGGGATAATTTGGGGTGGGGGAGGGAATTTTAGGATGAATTTTTGGGGGATTTTTTGGGTGGGGAGGAGTTTGGGGTGAATTTTCAGTGTGGGGGAGGGGAATTTTTGGGTGAATTTTGGGATAATTTTTGCGGTGGGGGAGGGAATTTTGGGGAAAACTTGAGGGAATTTTTGGGGTGAAAAATGAGAATTTTGGGTGAATTTTTGGGATAATTTTTGGGGTGGGGAGGGGAGTTTTGGGCTGATTTTTGGGGTGGGGAGGGAAATTTTAGGATGAATTTTTGGGATGATTTTGGAGTGGGGAGGGAATTTTTGGTTGAATTTTTTGGGACAATTTTCGGGTGGGGAGGGGAATTTTTGGGAAAATTTGGGGGAATTTTTGGGGTGGAAAATGAGAATTTTGGGGAATTTTTGGGATAATTTTGGGGTGGGGAGGGGAATTTTGGGAGGATTTTTGAAAAAATTTGGGGTGGGGAGGGGAAATCTTGGAGAAGTTTTTGGGGGGAAAATGAGAATTTTGGGGCTTTTTGAGGTGAATTTTTGGGGTGGGGAGGGAATTTTGGGTGAATTTTTGGGATAATTTTTGGGGTGGGGGAGGGGAATATGGGGGCAATTTTTGGGGGTGGGGGAGGGGAATTTTTGGGTGAATTTTTGGGACCATTTTCGGATGGGGAGGGGAATTTTGGGGAACACTTGAGGGAATTTTTGGGGTGGAAAATGAGAATTTTTGGTTGAATTTTTGGGATAATTTTTGGGGTGGGGAGGGAATTTTGGGATGATTTTTTGGGATAATTTTTGGGGTGGGGAGGGGAAATTTGGGAGGATTTTTGGAAAAATTTGAGGTGGGGGAGGGGAAATTTTGAAATTTTGGGGTGGAAAATGAGAATTTTGGGTGAATTTTGGGGATTTTTTTGGATGGGGAGGGGAATTTTTGGGGTGAATTTTGGGGATAATTTTTGGGGTGGGGGAGGGAATTTTCGGTTGAATTTTTGGGACAATTTTCGGGTGGGGAGGGAATTTTGGGAAAATTTGGGGAATTTTTGGGGTGGAAAATGAGAATTTTGGGTGAATTTTTGGGATAATTTTTGGGGTGGGGGAGGGGAATTTTGGGAGGATTTTTGGAAAAATTTGGGGTGGGGGAGGGGAAATTTTGGAGAAATTTTTGGGGTGGAAAATGAGAATTTTGGGACCATTTTGGGGGGTTTTTCGGGTGGGGGAGGGGAATTTGGGCTGAAATTTTTGGGACAATTTTCGGGTGGGGAGGGGAATTTTGGGGAAAATTTGGGGGAATTTTTGGGGTGGAAAATGAGAATTTTGGGTGAATTTTTTGGGATAATTTTGGGGTGGGGAGGGAAATTTTGGGAGGATTTTTGGAAAAATTTGGGGTGGGGGAGGGAAATCTTGAAATTTTTGGGGTGGAAAATGAGAATTTTGGGTGAATTTTTGGGACAATTTCGAGGTGGGGGAGGGAATTTTGGGAAGATTTTGGAAAAATTTGGGGTGGGGAGGGAAATCTTGGAGAAATTTTTGGGGTGGAAAATGAGAATTTTGGGTGAATTTTTGGGGAATTTTTGGGTGGGGAGGGAATTTTGGGGTGAATTTTGGGGATAATTTTTGGGGTGGGGAGGGAATTTTAGGAAGAATTTTGGGATAGTTTTTGGGGTGGGGAGGGAATTTTCGGTTGAATTTTTTGGGACAATTTTCGGGTGGGGAGGGAATTTTGGGGAAAATTTGAGGGAATTTTTGGGGTGGAAAATGAGAATTTTGGGTGAATTTTTGGGATAATTTTGAGGTGGGGAGGGAATTTTGGTTGAATTTTTGGGGTTAATTTCAGGGTGGGGGAGGGGAGTTTGGGGCTGATTTTTGGGGTGGGGAGGGAATTTAAGGATGAACTTTTGGGGTAATTTTTCGGTGGGGAGGGAATTTTGGGTGAATTTTGGGGATGATTTTGGGGTGGAAAATGAGAATTTGGGGTGAATTTTTGGGACAATTTCGAGGTGGGGAGGGGAAATTTGGGAGGATTTTTGGAAAAATTGGGGTGGGGAGGGGAAATCTTGGAGAAATTTTGGGGTGGAAAATGAGAATTTAGGGACCATTTTGGGGGGTTTTTCGGTGGGGAGGGGAACTTGGGATGAATTTTTGGGGTGAATTTTGGGGTGGGGGAGGGGAATTTTGGGGAAAACTTGAGGGAATTTTTGGGGTGAAAATGAGAATTTTGGGTGAATTTTTGGGGGCTTTTTGGGGTGGGGAGGGAGTTTGGGCTGATTTTTGGGGTGGGGAGGGGAATTTAAGGATGAATTTTTGGGATAATTTTTAGGGTGGGGAGGGAATTTGGGGTGAAGTTTTTGGGATAATTTCGGGGTGGGGAGGGGAATTTAGGGATGAATTTTGGGATAATTTCGGGTGGGGAGGGAATTTAAGGATGAATTTTTGGGATAATTTTTAGGGTGGGGAGGGAATCTTAGGATGAATTTTTGGGGTTAATTTCGGGTGGGGAGGGAAGTTTGGGGCTGATTTTTGGGGTGGGAGAGGGAATTTAAGGATGAATTTTTGGGATAATTTTTAGGGTGGGGAGGGAATTTAAGGATGAATTTTTGGGACAATTTTTGGGTGGGGAGGGAGTTTTGGGAATTTTGGGGCCTCACCTTGAAGTCCACGCTACAGCCTCGTCCCCGCCCTCCCCCGTCGCCGGCCCGGCCCCTCCCCCACCCGTTCTGGGGGGCCCCAGAGCTCCGGGGGCCCCAATCCTGGGGGGAGGGTCAGAGCCCAGGCCCTCCCCCACCCCCAAACCGACACCAGCTCCCCCTCCCCCACCCCCAAATTTTGGTCCCTCCCGAAACTTCCGGCCCCTCCCCCATCCCCCAATTTCAACCCCTCCCC
Source organism: Luscinia luscinia (assembly GCA_034336685.1). NCBI lineage: Eukaryota > Metazoa > Chordata > Aves > Passeriformes > Muscicapidae > Luscinia > Luscinia luscinia. Next base: position 94,568 of record JAKWBO010000084.1, read on the forward strand.
CTACAAATTTTGGCCCCTCCCCACCCCAAATTTCTCCATCCCCTCTCCAGGTGCTGCCCCTCCCCACCCCAAATTCTGGCCCCTCCCCCATTTTTGCCCCTCCCTCACCCCCCGAATTTTCCCCCAGTCCCCAATTTTGGCTTTTCCCACTTCAGATTTCGGCCCCTCCCCACCCCAGTTTTATCCCCTCCCCCACCCCAAGTTTCAGCCCCTCCCCACCCCGAATTCCCGCCCCTCCCCCACCTGGAGGTGCCGCCGGCGCGCGCGGAGCTGCAGCAGCGGCTGGAGGGGGCGGGGCCGCGGCAAAGGGGCGGGGTCAGGCTCGGGGGCGGAGTCTGGGGGGACAGGGGGGGTCAGCCGAAATATACACCCGAAATACACCCGAAATACCCCCAAAATACACCCGAAATACACCCAGAATACACCAAAAACACCCAAAAATTACACCCAAAATACACCCGAAAGACACCAAAAACACTCTCGAAATACACCAAAATACACCCTGAATACACCCAAAATACACCCAGAATACACCAAAAATACACCCCAAGTACACCCGAAATACACCTGAAACACGCCCCAAATACACCCCAAATACACCCAGAATACACCAAAAACACCCAAAAATACACCCAAAACACGCCCCAAAATACACCCAAAAACACACCCAAAAACACACCGAAACACATCTGAAATACACCCCAAATACACCCGAAAGACACCCGAAAGACACCAAAAACACACTCGAAATACACCAAAAATACACCCGAAATACAACCAAAATGCACCCGAAACACACCCGAAATACCCCAAAAAACACACCCCAAATACACCCAGAATACACCCGAAATACACCCGAAGCACACCAAAAAATACACCCGAAATACACCACAAATACACCCAGAATACACCCAAAATTACACCCAAAACACATCCGAAAAACACCCAAAAATTACACCCGGAATACACCCGAAACACACCCAGAACAGACCCAAAATACACCCAAAATACAGCAAAAATACACCCAAAATACACCCGAAATACACCCGAAATACACCAAAAACACCCAAAACCACACCCCGAATACACCCAGAATACACCAAAAAACACGCCCCAAAAATACACCCAAAATACGCCTGAAACACACCCAAAACACACCCGAAACACACCAAAAAACACACCCAAAACACACCCGAAATACACCTGAAATACACCCAGAATACACCCGAAACACACCCGAAATATACCCAAAATACACCCAGAATACACCCGAAATATATCCAAAATACACCAAAAACACACCCGAAACACAACAAAAAAATACACCCGAAATACGCCTAAAATACACCTAAAATACACCCGGAATACACCAAAACACACCCAAAATATACCAAAAATACACACCCAAAACACACCCAGAATACAACCGAAATACACCCGAAACACACCCAGAAATACACCTGAAATACACCCAAAATGCACCCAAAAAACACACCCAAAATACACCCAAAACACACCCAAAATACACCCCGAAACACACCAAACACATCAAAAATACACCAAAATACACCAAATGCACCCAAAACACACCTGAAATACACCTGAAATACACCCAAAACACAACAAAAATACACCCGAAATGCACCCCAAAACACCCAAAAATACACCCGAAACACACCCAAAACACACCCGAATACACCAAATACACCTGAAATACACCCAAAATACAACCAAAATACACCCAAACACACCCAAACACACCAAAAAATACACCTGAAATACACCAAAAACACTCCCAAATACACCCAGAATACACTCAAAATACACTGAAATACTCCCGAAATGCACCCAAAACACACCCAAAATACAAAAACACCCAAAAATACACCCCAAATACACCCAGAATACACCAAAAAACACACGCAAAATACGCCCGAAATACACCCGAAATACACCCGAAACACACCAAAAAACACACCCGAAATACACCCGAAATGCACCCAAAACACACCCGAAACACGCCCAAATTACACCCAAAATACACCAAAAACACACCTGAAACACAACAAAAAATACACCCAAAATACACCCAAAATACACCAAAAAATACACCTGAAATACACCCAGAACACACCCGAAATACACCCAGAATAGACCCGAAATACACCTGAAATACACCTGAAATACACCCCTAAACACACCCGAAATGCACCCGAAATATATCCAAAATACACCCAGAATACACCCAAAACACCCCTGAAATACACCTGAAATACACCCGAAACACAACAAAAAATACACCCGAAATGCACCCAAAAAACACCCAAAAATACACCAAACACACCCAAAACACACCCGGAATACACCCGAAATACACCCCAAATACACCCCAAATACACCCAGAATACACCCAAAACACACCCAAATTACACCCAAAACACACCCGAAATACACCTGAAACACACCCGAAATACACCCAGAACACGCCCAAAATACACCCGAAATACACCCGAAATATACCCAAAAACACACCACAAATACACCCAGAATACACCCGGAACACATCCGAAATACACCCAAAAAACACCCAAATCACACCAAAAACACACCCAAACACACCCAAACCACACCCAAACACAGCCCAAAATTACACCCGAAATACACCAAAAACACACCAAAAATACACCCAAAACACACCCAAACTACACCAAAACACACCCAGAACACACCTGGGGACACTTTGGGGACACCTGGGCACACACCTGGCCCTGATCGCACCTGTCCCACCCGCCAACCCCCACAGAGCCCCCAAAATGTCCCCGAAATGTCCCCAAAATGTCCCCCCCAATCCCCCCAGTGTCCCCCAATGTCCCCAGTGTCCCCAATCCCCCCAATCCCCGTGAATGTCCCCAATGTCCCCAATGTCCCCAAAATGTCCCAAATCCCCCAATGTCCCCCCATTGTCCCCACCCCCACTGTCCCTCCCCCTCTCTCACCGCTCTGTGTCCCCAATGTCCCCAATGTCCCCAAAATGTCCCCAATGTCCCCCAGCTCCCCCCAACCCCCCCCAATATCCCCAATGTCCCCAACCCCCCAGTGTCCCCAGTGTCCCCAAAATGTCCCAAAATGTCCCCAGTGACCCCCAATCCCCCAATGTCCCCCCACTGTCCCCACCCCGTGTCCCTCCCCCTCACCGTCCGGTGTCCCCAAAATGTCCCCAAAATGTCCCAAATTCCCCCAATGTCCCCAGTGTCCCCTAATCCCCCAGTGTCCCCAGTGTCCCCAAAATGTCCCAAATTCCCCCAGTGTCCCCAATCCCCCCAATGTCCCCAGTGTCCCCAATCCCCCCAGTGTCCCCAAATCTCCAGTGTCCCCAGTGTCCCCTAAAATGTCCCAAAATGTCCCCAGTGTCCCCAATCCCCCCAGCTGTCCCCAATTCCTCAGTCCCCAATCAATGTCCCCTGCAAAATGTCCCCAATGTCCCCAAATCACCTCAATGTCCCCCCTCAATGTCCCCCCACTGTCCCCACCCCACTGTCCTCTCCTCTCACCGTCCGTATCCCTCTGTCCCCTCGGGCCCCTCTCGGGGTTCTCCGGGCGGGGCGGGCCTCAGCGAGCGCCGCGGGTGGGGAGGGGCGCCCGCCCCTCCCCCTCGCTATCCTCTCCTCATCTCCGCCCCCTCCCCGCTGTCCTCGGAGTCGCCGCCGGAGTCGCCGGGGCGCGGGAGGAGGCGCGGCCTGGGGGAACGAGCCGAAATTAGCCAAAATTAGCCCAAAATTAGCCCAAAATTAGCCCCAAAAATCCCAAAATAATCCAAAATTAGCCCAAAATTATCCCCAAAATTATCCCAAAGTTATCCCAAAATTAGCCAAAAATTAGCCCAAAATTATCCCCAAAAAAATCCCAAAGTTATCCAAAATTAGCCCAAAGTTATCCCAAAATTAGCCAAAAATTATCCCAAGATAATCCAAAATTAGCCCAAAATTATCCCCAAAATTATCCCAAAGTTATCCAAAATTAGCCCAAAGTTATCCCCAAAATATCCCAAAATTAGCCCAAAGTTATCCCAAAATTATCCCAAAGTTATCCCAAAATTATCCAAAATTATCCAAAATTATCCCAAAGTTACCCAAAGTTACCCAAAATTATCCCAAAAATTACCCAAAGTTATCCAAAATTACCCAAAATTATCCCAAAGTTATCCCAAAATTATCCGAAATTACCCAAAGTTATCCAAAGTTATTCAAAATTATCCCAAAATTAGCCAAAAATTATCTAAAGTTATCTCAAAATTATCCCAAAATTATCCCAAAGTTATCCAAAATTATCCCAAAGTTATCCCAAAGTTACCCAAAATTAGCCAAAATTATCCCAAAGTTATCTAAAATTATCCCAAAATTATCCCTAATTATCCCAAAGTTATCCCAAATTAGCCCAAAGTTATCCCAAAATTACCCAAAATTATCCCAAAATTATCCCAAAATTATCCCCAAAAAATCCCAAAATAATCCCAAAGTTATCCAAAATTACCCCAAAATTATCCCAAAGTTATCCAAAATTATCCCAAAATTATCCCAAAGTTATCCAAAGTTGTTCAAAATTATCCCAAAATTAGCCAAAAATTATCTGAAGTTATCTCAAAATTATCCCAAAATTATCCCAAAGTTATCCCAAAAATATCCAAAATTATCCCAAAGTTATCCAAAGTTATTCAAAATTATCCCAAAATTAGCCAAAAATTATCTAAAGTTATCACAAAATTATCCCAAAATTAGCCAAAATTATCCCAAAATTATCCCAAAATTATCCGAGTTATCCAAAATTATCTAAAGTTACCCAAAGGTATCCAAAGTTATCCAAAGTTACCCAAAATTATCCAAAGTTATCCAAAATTACCCAAAATTACCCCAAAATTATCCCAAAATTATCCCAAAATTATCCCAAAATTATCCCAAAATTATCCAAAATTATCCCAAAATTATCCAAAGTTATTCAAAATTATCTAAAATTATCCACAATTACCCAAAATTATCCAAAATTATCCCAAAGTTATCCGAAATAATCCGAATTACCCAAAATTATCCAAAGTTACCCAAAATTATCGGAAATTATCCGAAACTATCCAAAGTTATCCCAAAATTACCCAAAATTACCCAAAATTATCCAAAATTAGCCTAAATTACCCAAATTTATCCAAAATTATCCAAAATTATCCAAAATTACCCAAAGTTATCCAAAATAATCCGAAATTACCCAAAGTTATCCCAAAAAATACAACAATTATCCAAAATTATCCCAAAATTATCAGAAATTATCCCAAAATAACCCAAAATTATCCAAAATTATCCTAAAATTACCCAAAATTACCCAAAATTATCCAAAATTATCCTAAAATTAACCCAAAATTATCCTAAAATTACCCAAAATCCACCCCAAATCCCATCAAATGGCACCGAAATCGTCACAAATTCACCCAAAATTATCCAAAATTTACCCAAAATCTTCTGAAATGCATCCAAATTCCACCCAAAATCCTCCCAAATCCACCCAAAATTTCATCAAATCCACCCAAAATCCCAAAAACTTCCAGAATAAACCCAAAATCATCCAAATTCCCCCCAAAATCCTCCCGAAATCTTCCCAAATCATCCCAAAATTTGCCTGAAATTATCCAAATTCCACCCGAATTTACCCAAAATCCCCCAAAATCCACCCAAAATTTCATTAAATCCACCCAAAATTTACCCAAAATCCCCCAAAATTACCCAAAATCGCCCAAAATCCTCCAAAATCCTCCCAAATTTACCCAAAATCCCCCAAATCCACCCAAAAATTCATCAAATCCACCCAAAATCTTCCAAAATCCAAATTCCTTCCAAAATCCTCCCAAAATCCCCCAAAAATTCACCCAAATTTAGCCAAAATCTTCCCAAATTCACCCAAAATTCCACTCAAATTCCACCCAAAAGTTTCCCAAATCCTCCCAAAATAATCTGAATTCTACCCAAAATCCTCCCAAATTTACCCAAATCCACCCAAAATAACCAGAAATCCACCCAAATTCTGCCCAAATTTACCCAAAATCCTCAAAATCCCCCCAAAATCTTCCAAAATTTACCCAAAATCCACCCGAAATTCCACTCGAATTCCACCCAAAAGTTTCCAAAATCCTCCCAAAATAATCCGAATTCTACCCAAAATCCTCCCAAATTTACCCAAATCCACCCAAAATCTTCCAAAATTCACCCAAAATAATCAAAAATCCACCCAAATTCACCCAAAATCGCCCAAAATCCTCCCAAAGTTACCCAAAATCCCCCAAAAATCCACCTAAAATCGTCCAAAATCCTCCAAATTCCGCCCAAATTTACCGCAAATCCCCCAAATCCACCCAAAAATTCATCAAATCCACCCAAAATCTTCCAAATTCCACCCAAATCCACCCGAAATTCCACTCGAATTCCACCCAAAAGTTTCGAAAATCCTCCCAAAAGGATCCAAGTTCTACCCAAAATCCCCCAAATTTACCCAAATTTACCCAAAATCTTCCAAAATCCACCCAAAATAATCAGAATTCTGCCCAAATTTACCTAAAATCGCCCAAAATCCGCCTAAATTTACCCAAAATCCTCCAAATTCGCCTAAATTTAGCCCAAATCCCCAAATCCACCCAAAATTCATCAAATTTACCCAAAATCTTCCAAAATCCACCCAAAATAATCAGAAATCCACCCAAATTTACCCAAATTCACCCAAATTCACCCAAAATCCCCCAAAAATCCCCCAAAATTACCCAAAATCGCCCAAAATCCTCCAAAATCCTCCCAAATTTACCCAAAATCCCCCAAAAATCCACCCAAAAATTCATCAAATCCACCCAAAATCTTCCAAATTTCACCCAAATCCACCCGAAATTCCACTCGAATTCCACCCAAAAGTTTCCTAAATCCTCCCAAAATAATCTGAATTCTACCCAAAATCCTCCCAAATTTTCCCAAATTTACCCAAAATCTTCCAAAATCCACCCAAAATAATCAGAATTCTGCCCAAATTTACCCAAAATCGCCCAAAATCCTCCCAAATTTACCCAAAATCGCCCAAAATCCTCCCAAAAATTCATCAAATCCACCCAAAATCTTCCAAAATCCTCCCAAAATAATCAGAATTCTGCCCAAATTTACCCAAAATCGCCCAAAATCCTCCCAAATTTACCCAAAATCCCCCAAAAATCCACCCAAAATACTCCAAATTCCACCCAAATTTACCCCAACTCCCCCAAATCCACCCAAAAATTCATCAAATTTACCCAAAATCCTCCAAAATCCACCCAAAATAATCAGAAATCCACCCAAATTCCGCCCAAATTTACCCAAAATCCCCCAAATTTTCCCCAAAATCTCCCCCCTGATTTCCTCCCCCCCATCCCCCCATGTCCAAAAATCCCTAAAATCTCCCCGGACCCCCAAAATTTCCCTAAATTTCCCCAAAATTCCCCAAAATCGTCCCAAAATCCCCTCCCCACTCCTCAAATCCCCCCAAAATTCCCCAAATTTCCCCAAAATTCCCCAAATTTCCCTGAAATTCCCGCCAAATCCCCTCCCCCACCTCCTCAAATCCCCCAAAATCTCCTCCCCACTCCCCAAATTCCCCCAAAATTCCCTAAAATTCCCCAAAATCCCCCAAATTTTTCCTCCTTTCCCCCAGAGCCCTCCCCCTTCCCTAAATTCCCCCAAAATCCCCCCAGAACCCCCAAAATCCTCCAAATTTTCCCCAAAATCCTCCCCGGACCCCCCCAAATCCCCTCCCCACTCCCCAAATCCCCCCAAACCCCCAAATTTCCCCAGATTTTCCTCCGGGACCCCCAAAATTCCCAAATTTCCCAAAATTCTCCAAAATTTCCCCAAATCTCCCCCCCAAATCCCCTCCCCCACTCCCCAAATCCCCCCCGGGACCCCCCCAAATTTCCCAAAATTCCCCAAAATTCCTCCCAAATTCCCTCCCAACTCCCCCCAGATCCCTCCCCACCCCCCAAATCCCCCCAGACCCCCCAAAATTCCCTAAAATTCCCCCGAATTTTCCCAAAATTCTCCCCCCAGATCCCCTCCCCCACTCCCCCAAATCCCCCCCCAGGACCCCCCCAAATCCCCCCCAAATTTTCCCCAAAATTCCCCAAATTCCTCCCCAAATCCCCTCCCCCACTCCCCAAATTCCACAATCTCCCCAAAATTCCCCAAATTCCCCCAAATCTCTCCCCAAATTCTTACTCAAATCCCCCAAATCTCCCCCCAAATCCTCCCCAGATCCCCTCCCCACTCCCCAAATCCCCCAAACCCCAAATTTTCCCAAATTCCCTCCGGGACCCCCAAAATTCCCCAAATTTCCCCAAATTCTCCCCAAATCCCTCCCCACTCCCCTAAATCCCCCAAAATTCCCCAAATTTCCCCAAATTCCTCAACTCCCCCCAGGACCCCCCAAAATTCCCAAATTTCCCTAAAATTCCTCCCCAACTCCCCAAATTTCCCAAATCCTCCCCCAAATTCCCACCTCCCAAATCCTCCCCCACTCCCCAAATCCCCCTAAGCCCCCTGACCCCCAAATTTCCCCAATTCCCCAATTCCCCAAATCTCCTCCCCCGACTCCCCAAATGCTCCCCCAAATTTCCCTAAATCTCCCCAGATTTCCCCAAATTCTACCAAATTCCCCAAATTCTCCCCCAACCCCCCCAAATCCTCCCCACTCCCCAAATTGCCCAAATCCCCCAGGACCCCCAAAATTCCCCCAAATTTCTCCCAAATCTCCCCCAAATCCCTCCCCCACTCCCCCAAATCCCCCCAAAATTCCCCAAATTTCCCCAAAATTCCCCAAATTTCCCAAATCCCCCAATTTTCTCTTCCTCCCCTCCCGTACCTGTCCCTGCGTCCCCGGCCCAGCTCGGCCGCACGTGGCGGGGGGGGAGGGGCGGAGGGGCGGGGCCAAAGCACAGAAGGGGCGGGGCTAAAGCAAAAAGGGCGGGGCCAGAATAGGGAGGGAGGGGCCAGAAACGCGAGGGGCGGGGCCAAAGCCAAGAGGGGCGGGGCCAAAGTAAGAGGGGCGGGGCCAAGACCGGGGTGGGGGAGGGGATCCGGGGCCCCAGTGCTCCCAGTTTGTCCCAGTTTGTCCCAGTTTGCCCCAGTTTGTCCCAGTTTGATCCCAGTTTGTCCCAGTTTGTCCCAGTTCCTCCCAGTTTGTCCCAGTTTGATCCCAGTTTGTCCCAGTTCGATTCCAGTTAGATCCGAGTTCAATCCCAGTTTGATCCCCAGTTCGATCCCAGATCGATCCCAGTTTGTCCCAGTTCTATCCCAGTTTGTTCCCAGTTTGCCCCAGTTTGTCCCAATTCGATCCCTGTTCGATCCCAGTTTGTCCCAGTTTATCCCAGTTTGTCCCAGTTTGATCCCAGTTTGTCCCAGTTCGATCCCAGTTTGTCCCAGTTTGTCCCAGTTCGATCCCAGTTTGTCCCAGTTCAATCCCAGTTTGTCCCAGTTCAATCCCAGTTTGATCCCAGTTTGACCCAGTTTGACTCCAGGTGTGATCCCAGTTCACCCAGTAACACCCACTACAACCCCACTTTGCTCTCAGTAACTCCCAGTATGATTTCAGTCCCTCCCAGTATAAAACCAGTAACCCTAAAACCCCTCCCAGTTCTCTCCCAGTTCCTCCCAATCCCTCCCAGTCCCATCCCAGTCCCACCCAGTCCCTCCCAGTCCCACCCCAGTTCCCTCCCAGTCCCTCCCAGTCCCTCCCAGTTTGATCCCAGTCCCTCCCAGTTTGATCCCAGTCCCTCCCAGTCCCTCCCAGTCCCTCCCAGTTCCCACCTCTCCTCCCGAGCCGCTCCAGTTTTCGAGCCTCGATTTTGTCGCAGCGCCGGAGCCTGAGGGGGGAGGGAGGGAGGTCAGGGGTCCCAAAATTCCCCAAAAATCCCCCAAAAATTCCCAAAAAGTCCCCAAAATTCCCCAAAAAATCCCCAAAAAAATCCCCCAAAAAATTCCCAAAAAATTCCCAAAAAATCCCCAAAAATTCTCAAAAAATTCCCAAAAATTCCCAAAAAATGTCCCAAAAAATCCTGAAAATTCAAAAAAAAATCCCCCAAAAATTCCCCAAAAAATCCCAAAACGTTCCCCAAAAATTCCCAAAAAATTCCCAAAAATTCCCAAAAAATCCCAAAAAATTCCCCAAAAAATCCCAAAAAATTCCCAAAAAATCTCAAAATTCCAAAAATCCCCAAAAATTCCAAAAATTCCCAAAAATCCCAAAAAATTCCCAAAAATTCCCCAAAAATTCTCAAAAAATCCCAAAATTCCCAAAAAATTCCCAAAGAATTAAAAAAAAATTCCCAAAAAATTCCCCAAAATCCCCAAAATCCTCCAAAATTCCCAAAATTCCCAAAAATTCCCCAAAAATTCTCAAAAAATCCCAAAAATTCCCAAAAAAAATTCCCAAAAATTCCCAAAAAATTTCCCAAAAAATTCCCAAAAAATCCCAAAAACGCCTCAAAATTTCCCCAATTTTTTTCCCATTTTTCCCCAATTTTCCCCCATTCTTTCCCCATTTTCCCCCCAATTTTTCCCAATTTTCCCCCATTTTTCCCCTAATTTTCCCCCAATTTTTTCCCCAATATTTTCTCATTTTTCCCCAATTTTTCCCAATTTCGCCCCCAATTTTTCCCCATTTCTCCCCCCGATTTCCCCCAATTTCCCCAATTTTTCCCCACTTTTCCCCAATTTTTCCCCACTTTTCCCCCAATTTTTCCCCACTTTTTCCCCAATTTTTCCCAATTTCCCCCAATTTTTCCCCAATTTTTCCCCACTTTTCCCCCAATTTTTCCCCACTTTTCCCCCAATTTTTCCCTGATTCTCCCCATTTTCCCCCCACTTCCCCCCCCGCACTCACACGCAGCACGGCTTCTTACTGTTCTAACCCAAATTTTCCCCATTTATTCCCCCAATTTTTTCCCATTTCTTCCCCTTTTTCCCCATTTTTTCCCCAATTTATTCCCATTTTTCCCCAATTTCCCCAAATTTCCCCCAATTTTTTCCCCCAATTTTTCCCACATTTCCCCATTTTTTCCCCGCCCCGCACTCACACCCAGCACGGCTTCTTGCTGTTCTAATCCCAATTTTCCCCCAATTTTTCCCCCAATTTTTCTCCAATTTCCCCAGTTTTTTCCCCATTTCTCCCGCACTTTTTCCCCATTTTTCCCCAATTTCCCCCATCCTTTCCCATTTTTCCCCACTTCCCCTAATTTTTCCCCCAATCTCTCCCTAATTTTTCCCCATTTCTCCCCCAATTTTCCCCAAATCCCCCCATTTTTCCCCCGCTCCAGACTCACACGCAGCACTGCTCCTTGCTGTTCTAACCCCAATTTTCCCCCAATTTTTCCCCAATTTTTCCCCATTTGTCCCCCAATTTTCACCAATTTCCCCCAATTTCTCCCCAATTTCCCCAATTTTTCCCCACTTTTCCCCCCTAATTTTCCCCCACTTTTCCCCCAATTTTCCCCTAATTTTTCCCCACTTTTCCCCCAATGTTTCCCCAATTTTCCCCCAATTTTTCACCAATTTTCCCCATTTTTCCCCAATTTATTCCCATTTTTTCCCCAATATTTTCCCCAATTTTTCCCCATTTTTTCCTCCATTTTTCCCCATTTTTCCCCAATTTTCCCCCATTTTTACTCAATTTTTCCCCAATTTTTCCCCAAATTTCCCCAATTTTTCCCCACTTTTCCCCTAATTTTCCCCCAATTTCCCCCCAATTTTTCCCCCATTTCTTCCCCACTTTTCCCCAATTTTTCCCCAAATTTTCCCCCAATTTCCGCCCCGCACTCACACCCAGCACGGCTTCTTGCTGTTCTAACCCCAATTTTCCCCCATTTTGCCCCCATTTTTCCCCAATATTTCCCCATTTCTTTCCCCACTTTTTCCCTGATTTTTCCCCAATTTCCCCAATTTCTCCCCACTTCCCCCAATTTTTCCCACTTTTCCCCTAATTTTTCCCCAATTTGCACCCAAATTTTGCCCAATTTTCCCCATTTTTTCCCCATTTTCTCCCCCAATTTTTCCCCAATATTTTCCCCATTTTTCCCCAATTTTGGCCCCCCAATTTTTCCCCATTTTGTCCCCCAATTTCTCCCCAATTTTTCCCAATTTTTCCCCACTTCCCCTAATTTTCCCCCCAATTTTTCCCCATTTCCCCAATTTCCCCCAATTTTTCCCCAATTTCCCCCCAATTTTTCCCCCATTTCTCCCCCCAATTTTTCCCCAAATCCCCCCTGTTTTTCCCCCCGCCCCGCACTCACACGCAGCACTGCTCCTTGCTGTTCTAACCCCAATTTCCCCCAATTTTCCCCCCAATTTCCCCCAATTTTCTCCCCCAATTTTCCCCATTTCCCCCAATTTTTCCCCATTTCTCCCCCAATTTCCCCCAATTTTATCCCCCACTTTTCCCCATTTTTCCACATTTTCCCCCATTTTCCCCCCCGCCCCGCACTCACACGCAGCACTGCTCCTTGCTGTTCTAACCCCAATTTTCCCCATTTATTCCCCCAATTTTCCCCCCAATTTCCCCCCAATTTTTCCCCATTTCTTCCCCATTTCTCCCCCAATTTTTCCCCATTTTTTCCCCCAATTTTCCCCATTTGTCCCCCCTAATTTTCCCCAATTCCCCCAATTTTTCCCCACTTTTCCCCCAATTTTTCCCCTGATTCTCCCCCACTTTTCCCCCCATTTTTTCCCCAATATTTTCCAATTTTTTCCCCATTTTTTCTCCATTTCTCCCCCTAATTTTTCCCCACTTTTCCCCCAATTTTTCCCTGATTCTCCCCCACTTTTCCCCCCCATTTTTTCCCCCAATATTTTCCCATTTTTTCCCATTTTTTCTCCATTTCTCCCCCAATTTTCCCCCAATTTCCCCCCAATTTTCCCCCATTTTTTCCTATTTTTCCCAATTTTCCCCCAATTTTTCCCCAATTTTTCCCCACTTTTCCCCCAATTTTTCCCCATTTTCCCCCAATTTTTCCCCAATTTTTCCCCATTTTCCCCAATTTTTTCCCCATTTTTCCCCCCCATTTTTCCCCCCCGCCCCCGCGACTCACACCCAGCACGGCTTCTTGCTGTTCTAACCCCAATTTTTCCCCCATTTCTCCCCCAATTTTCCCCCCAATTTTCCCCCATTTTTTCCTATTTTCCCCATTTTCCCCCATTTTTCCCTATTTTTCCCATTTTCCCCATTTTTCCCCAATATATTCTTTTTTCCCCATTTTTTCCCCAATATTTTCCCATTTTTTCCCCATTTTTTCTCCATTTCTCCCCCAATTTCCCCTAATTTTCCCCCCATTTTTCCTATTTTTCCCATTTTTCCCCTTAACTTTTCCCCAATATTTTCCCTGTTTTTCCCCATTTTTTCCCCCAATTTTTCCCCAATTTTCCCCATTTTTCCCCCAATTTTCCCCCTTAATTTTTCCCCCCAATTTTTTCCCCATTTTCCCCAATTTTTCCCCATTTCTCCCCCACTTTTTCCCAAATCCCCCAATTTCCCCCGCCCCGCGACTCACACGCAGCACTGCTTCTTGCTGTTCTAACCCCAATTTTCCCCATTTATTCCCCAATTTTCCCCCATTTATTCCCCAATTTCTCCCCAATTTCCCCAATTTTTCCCTACTTCCCCAATTTTTCCCCATTTCTCCCCCAATTTTTCCCCATTTCTCCCCTAATTTTTTCCCATTTTTTCCCAATTTTCCCCAATTTTTCCCATTTTTTCCCCCAATTTTTCCCCATTTCTCCCCCATTTTTTCCCATTTCCCCGTTTTTCCCCCCGCCCCCGCGACTCACACGCAGCACGGCTTTCTTGCTGTTCTAACCCCAATTTTCCCCACTTTCCCCTAATTTCCCCTAATTTTCCCCCCATTTTTTCCTATTTTTCCCCATTTTCCCCATTTTTTCCCCCAATATTTTCCCTTTTTTTCCCCATTTTTTCCCCAATATTTTCCCATTTTTTCCCCAATTTTCCCCAATTTTCCCCACTTTTCCCCCAATTTTTCCCCATTTCTCCCCAATTTTCCCCCAATTTTTCCCCATTTTCCCCCACTTTTTCCCCACTTTTTCCCCAATTTTTTCCCCATTTTCTCCCCATTTTTCCCCCAAGTTTCCCCAATTTTTCCCCATTTTCCCCATTTTCCCCCGCCCCGCACTCACACGCAGCACTGCTTCTTGGTGTTGGGCCCGCCGAACTTGGGCTTGTCGCGGCAGTTGGGGCACAGCGCGCAGTCCTGGGGCGGCGGCAGCTGCGGCAGCGCCTGCAGCGCGAGCCCTGCCCCCCCGCGCGCGCCTGCCCTGGCCCCGCCTCTCGCGCGCGCCTGCCCCGCCCTCGCGCGTGCCCCGCCGCGCGCGCCGGCGGGAGGGGGAGGGGCGGGCTCGGGGCTGGGCCGGGGCGCTTAGGGGAGCTCCCGCCCCCGAGCCGGGCTGGGGATCTGCGGGAGAGAGAATCTGGGGGGTTGGGGGATTTGGGAAAAATTTGGGGGTTTTGGGGTGATTTTGGGGGATTTGGGAAAAATTTGGGGAGATTTGGGAAAAATTTGGGGAGATTTGGGAAAAATTGGGAAAAATTGGGGGTTTTGGTAAAATTTGGGGAGATTTGGGAAAAGTTTGGGGGATTTGGGAAAAATTTGGGGAGATTTGGGGGAATTTGGGAGAAATTTGGGGGTTTGGGAAGAATTGGGGAATTTGGATGGATTTGGGAAAAATTTCGGGAGATTTGGGGAATTTGGGGAAAAATTTGGGGGAGATTTGGGGTGAATTTGGGATTTTGGGGGAGATTTTGGGGGATTTGGGAAAAATTTAGGAGATTTGGGAAAAATTTGGGGAAATTTGGAAAAATTTGGGAAAAATTGGGGGTTTTGGCAAAATTTGGGGGCATTTGGGAAAAATTTGGGGTTTTGGGGGAGATTTTGGGGGATTTGGGGAGATTTGGGGGATTTAGAGAAATTTGTGGAAAAACTGGGGAGATTTGGGGAATTTGGGGTGAATTTGGGAAAAATTTGGGAGATTTTGGGGTGAATTTGGGGATTTTGGGGAGAATTTGGGGGTTTCGGGGAATTTGGGGGATTTTGGGGGATTTGGGAAAAATTTATGGGATTTGGAGAGAATTTGGGAAAAAATTGGGGGGTTTGGGGTAATTAGGGGTTTTGGGGGATTTGGGAAAATTTGTGGAGATTTCGGAAATATTTGGGGAAATTTGGGGGAATTTGGGGGTTTTGGGGGATTTTGGTGAGATTTGGGAAAAATTTGGGGGATTTGGGAAAATTTGGGAAAAATTTGGGGATTTTGGGGGAATTTGGGGGTTTTGGGGGATTTGGGAAAAATTTGGGGAGATTTGGGAAAAATTGGGGGAATTTGAGGGAATTTGGGAAAAATTGGGGTTTTGGCAAAAATTTGGGGAAATTTGGGGTGAATTTGGGAAAAATTTGGGGTGATTTTGGGGAGAATTAGGGAGTTTTGGGGGTGATTTTGGGGGATTTGAGAAAAATTTGGGGGTTTGGGAGGAATTTGGGGGTTCTGGGGTGATTTTGGGAAATTTGGGCTGAATTTCAGGAGATTTGGGAAAATTTGGGAATTTGGGGTGAATTTGGGAAAATTCGGGATTTTGGGAAAATTTGGGGTGTTTGGGGTGAATTTGGGAAAAATTTGGGGTTTTGGGGAATTTGGGAAAAATTTGGGGGTTTGGTGAGAATTAAGGGGCTTTGGATGGATTTGGGAAAAATTTGGGGAGATTTGGAAAAAATTGGGGGTTTGGGGGAATTAGGGAATTTTGGGGTGATTTTGGGGAATTTGGTAAAAATTTGGGGAGATTTGGGGTGAATTTGGAAAAATTTGGGGGTTTTGGAGGAATTTTGGGGAGATTTAGGAAAACATTTGGGGGATTTGGGGGCAATTTGGGGATTTTGGGGTGATTTTGGGAGAACTTGGTAAAAATTTTGGGGATTTGGGAGGATTAGGGAAAAATTTGGGGGCTTTAGGGGAATTTTGGGGGATTTTTTGGAGATTTTTTGGGATTTTTGTGGTTTTTGGGGTGGGATTTTGGAGAATTTTGGGGTTTTGGGGAATTTTGGGGTTTTTGGGGATTTTGGGGTCTCTCACCTTCGGGGGGGGTTTGAAAGAGAATTTTGGGGGATTTTTTGGGAATTTTTTGGGATTTTTTGTGATTTCTTTGTGTTTTTTTTTTTTTTTTGTGATTTTTGGGTTTTTGGGGTGAGATTTTGGGTGATTTCGGGAATTTTGGAAATTTTGGGGTCTCTCACCTTCGGGGGGTCCCAGGCTCGGGGGGTTGAAGGGGAATTTCGGGTGATTTTATTTTTAATTTTTTTTGGTTTTTGGGGTTTTTGGGGTTTTTTTATTTTTTGGGGGAGGATTTTGGGAATTTCAGGAAATTTTGGGAATTTTGGGGTCTCTCACCTTCGGGGGGTCCCAGGCTGGGGGGGTTCAAGGAGAATTTTGGGGATTTTTTGGGATTATTTTGGGATTTGTTTGTGATTTTTGGGATTTTTTGGGTTTTTTGGGGTGGGATTTTGGGATTTTGGGAATTTTGGGGATTTTGGGAATTTTGGGGTCTCTCACCTTCGGGGGGTGCCAGGCTCGGGGGGGCGCTCTCCTGCAGACGTGTTTGATCCGGGGGACCCCTGGGAATTTTGGGGGTCAGAGTCCCAAAAAACCCAAAAAATCCCCAAAATTCCCCTGAAAAGCAAACACTGAAATCCCCAAAATCCCCCAAAATTCCACCCAAAAATATCAAAATTCCATCCAAATATACCCAAAATTCCACCCAAAAAATCCCCAAAATTCCACCCAAAAATACCCAAAATTCCACCCAAAAACACCCAAAATTCCACCCAAAAATACCCAAAATTCCACCCAAAAACACCCAAAATTCCACCCAAAAATACCCAAAATTCCACCCAAAAACACCCAAAATTCCATCAAAAAATATCCAAAATTCCATCCAAAAATCCACCCAAAATTCCACCTAAAAATGCAAAAAAATCCACGGAAAAAATTCCCCAAAATCCCCCCAAAAAATCCCAAAAATCCACCCCAAAAATAAAAAAATGCACCCAAAAATCCCAAAAATCCACCCCAAAAATTTTCCCCAAAATCCCTAAATATCACCAAATTAAAAAAAAATCCCAAAAATGCACCCAAAACTCCACCCCAAAATCCTAAAATTCCACCCAAAAAATTAAAAACCCCAACCAAATATTCTCAAAAACCACCCAAAATTTCTCCCAAAATCCCCCCAAAAATCCCAAAAATCCACCCAAAAATCCCTAAAATTCCACCCCAAAAATCCTAAAATTCCATCCCAAATTTAAAATAAAACCCACCTGAACATGCTCCAAAAATTTTCTCAAAATCCCCCAAAATTCCTCAAAGTCCCCCCAAAAAATCCCAAAATCCCCTAAATTCCAAAAAAATCCACCCAAGATCCCAAAAGCCCCAAAAATCCACCCAAAATCCCCCAAATTTCCCCCAAATTTTTCCCAGAATTCCCAAAAATCCACCCAAAATTCCAAAGTTCTCAAAATCCAAAAAAATTCCCTGAAAATATCCCAAAATTCCAAAAAATCCACCCAAAATCCCCCAAAATTTACCCAAAAAATCTCAAAATCCCCAAAAATCCACCTGAAATTCCAAAATTCCACCCAAAATCCACCTAAAATTCCCAAATTTCCCCCAAAAATCCCAAAATATCCAAAAATCCACCCAAAATATTTCCACCAAAAAATCCCTAAAAATCCCCCCAAAATCCCAAAATTTCCCAAATCTCCCCAAAAATTTTTGAAATCCTCCCAAAATTCCCCAAAATCTCTAAAATCCACTCAAAATCCAAAAATCCCCCCCCAAAATCCCCCCAAAAATTCAAGAATTGACTTAAACTGCCAAAAATGCACCAAAAATCCCCCCAAAAATAAAAAAAACTCCCCAAAATCCCAAAAATTCCCCAAAATTTCAAAAAATCCCCAAAAATCCACCCCAGAATCCCAAAATTCCCCAAAATCCCTTCCAGACCCTCCCCAATTTTCCCAAAATTTCCCAAAATTTCCCAAATTTTCCCCAAATTCTCACCTGGGGCTCCTCTGGCTCCTCTGACTCCACCTGGGGAGGGGGGAGGGGAAAACTAAGTTTGGGGTTCCCAAAAAATTCCAAAATTTCCCAAAATTCCTCAAAATCCCCCAAATTTTCCCCAAAATTCCCCCCAAAAATCCCCAAATCCTCCCCCAAAACACCCAAAATCCTCCCAAAAATTCCCAAATTCCCCAAAACCTTCCCTAAAATTATTCCAAGTCCCCAAAAATC
Source organism: Luscinia luscinia (assembly GCA_034336685.1). Lineage (NCBI taxonomy): Eukaryota > Metazoa > Chordata > Aves > Passeriformes > Muscicapidae > Luscinia > Luscinia luscinia. Next base: position 112,948 of record JAKWBO010000084.1, read on the forward strand.
CTCCCCAAAAAAAGCCAAAATTCCAGAAAAAAAAATCTCCCAAAAAAATCCCCAAATTCTGACAAAATCTCCCCAAAATTTCCCCAAATCCTCCAAATTCCCAAAAATTCCAGCAAAATTCTCCCAAAATTCCCCCAATTCTTTCCCAGAACCCCCAAATTTCTAGAAATTCTCCCCAAATCCCCAAAATTCCAAAAAAATGTCCCAAATTTCTCCAAAATCACCCTAAAATTCCCCCAAATTTCCCAAAATTGCCCAAAATTCCCCTAAAATTCCCAAAAATTCCACTATAATTTCCAATTTCTTCAAAATCCTCCCCCAAATTCACAAAAACTCCAAAGAAATTTCCCAAATTTCTCCCAAAATTCACCCCAAATTCCAAAAATTCCCTAAAAATTCCAAAAACTTCCCAAAATCCACCAAATTCCTCAAAATTTCACCCAAATTTTAGAAATTCCAAAAAAAATCCCCAAATTTCTGCAAAATCTCTTCCCAAATCCATCCAAAATTCTACAAAATTCCTCAAAATTCCACTAAAATTCCCAAAATTTTAAAAAGTCCCCCAAAATCTCCATGAAATTCCCACAAAATTTCCCCCAAAATCCACCTGAATTCCCCAAATCTCCCCAAAATTCCACAAAATTCCCCAAATCTTTCCCAAAATGCCCCAAGTTCCTCAAAATTCTCCCCAAATTCCCAAAAAACACCACAAAAATTGCCCAAATTTCCCCAAAAATCTCTGAAAATTACCCAAAATTTTCCAAAATCTCCCAAAAATTCCTCAAAATTCTCCCCAAATTCTCAAAATCCTCCAAATTTGCTCCGAAATTCCAAAAATTCCCCAACATCCCCCTAAAATCCCCACAAAACATTCCAAAACCTTTCCCAAGATCCCCCAAGTTCCCAAAAACTCCAAAGAAATTTCCCAAATTTCACCCAAAATTCCCCAAAATCCACCAGATGCCTCCAAATTTTGCCCAAATTTTAGAAATTCCCAAAAAAATTCCCCAAATTTCTGCAAAATCCTCCCCAAATTTCCCCAAATCCCCCCAAAATTTCTCAAAATTCCCAAAAATTCCCCAAAATTCCCAAAAATTCCACTAAAATTCCCCAAAATCCCCAAAATCCATTTGAAATTCCCCAAAATCCTCCCCAAAATTTCCCCCAAATTCCCCAAAATTCCTGAAAATTCACCCAAATTCCCCTAAAACTTCTCCAAATTCCCCAAATCCATCCAAAATTCCCTAAAATTTCCCAAAATCCCCAAAATTCCCCAAAATTTTCCAAAACTCCCCAAAAATTGCCTCAAATTCCCCAAAATTACCAAAATCCGCTCAAAATTCCCCAAATTTCCCCAAAATTCCTAAAATTCCCCTAAAATTCCTCCAAATTCCCCAAATCCATCCAAAATTCCCTCAAATTCTTCCAAATCCCAAAAATTTCCCCAAAATTTCCCGAATTCTCCCCAAAATCCGCCCAAAATTCCCTCAAACTCCCAAAATTTCCCAAAGATTCCTGAAAATTCCCCAAAATTCTTCTAAAGCTCCTTCAAATTCCCCAAGTTTATCCAAAATTCCTTAAAATTTCCAAAAATGCCCAAAATTTCCCTAAATTTCCTAAAATTCCCACAAATTCCCAAAATCTCCCAAAAGTTCCCCAAAATTCACCAAAATTCCCCAAAAACTCCTCCAAATTCTCAAAATCCATCCAAAATTCCCTAAAATTTCCCCAAATCCCCAAAATTTCCCCAAAATTTCCCAAATTCTCCCCAAAAATTCCCCAAAATTCCCCAAAAATTCCCCCAAGTTCTCCATAAATCTCCCAAATTTTCCCAAATCCATCCAATATTCCTGGAAGTTCACCAAAATTCCCTAAAATTCCCCCAAAGTCCAGAATTTCCCAAAAATTCCCCAAAATTCCACTAAAATTCCCAAAAATCACCAAAATCCACCCAAAATTAACCAAAATTCCTAAAAATTTCCCAAAATTCTCCCAAATTTCCCAAAATTCCCCTAAAATTCCCCCAAATTTTCCCAAATTTCCCCAATTTCCCCAAATTTCCCCCAATTTCCCCAAATTTCCCCAAATATCCCCAATTTCCCAAATTTAACCCAAATTTTCCCAAATTTCCCCAAACTTCCCCAAATTTCCCAAATATCCCCAAATTTCTTAAATTTCCCCAAATTTTCCCAAACTTCCCCCAAATTTCCCCCAAACTTCCCCAAATTTCCCCCAAATTTCCCAAATTTTCCCAATTTCCAAATTTCCCAAATTTTCCCAATTTTCCCCCAAATTTTCCCAAATTTCCCAAATTTCAAATTTCCCAAATTTCCCAAATTTTCTAAATTTCCCCAAATTTTCCCAAATTTTCTCCAATTTTCCCCAATTTTCCCCAAATTTCCCCAAATTTCCCAGTTTCCCTAAATTTCCCCAAAATGTCCCCCAAATTTCTGAAATTTCCCCAAATTTCCCTAATTTCTCCAATTTTCCCTAAATTTCCCCAAATTTCCGAAATTTTGCAATTTCCCAAATTTCCCAAATTTCCCCAAACTTCCCAAATTTCCCCCAATTTCCCCAAATTTCCCCAAATTTTCCCTAAGTTTCCCCAAATTTCCCCCAAATTTCCCAAATTTCCCAAATTTCATCAATTTTCCCAAATTTCCCCCAACTTCCCTCAAATTTCCCACAATTTCGCCTAAATTTCCCAAATTTCTCCAAATTTCCCCAAATTTCCCAAATTTTCCCAAATTTCCCCCAAAATTTCCCAAATTTCCCCCAAATTTCCCAAATTTCCCAATTCCCATCAAGCCCCGCCCACCCTCTGCCGCCGGTCGATCCGGCCCAGCTGCAGCCGGGCGCGGCTCAGCAGGTCGAACACGCGCCCCGTGACGTCATCCAGCCCCGCTGTGACGTCATCCGCCCCCGCGGCGCCGCTTCCTGTTGCGGCGGCGGCACTTCCGGTTTCGCGAGGTCACTTCCGGGTTCGGCGGCGACACTTCCGGGTTCGGTGATGTCACTTCCGGCGGGCAGCACAAGGTGGTTGTGGCCGGAAATGGGCGGGGCCGGGGCCGGAAGTTGGGGCGGGGCCCGCAGGGGGCGGGGCCGGGCACGCAGAGCGGCGGCGGCAGCGGGAGGGGGCGGGGCCGGGAGGGGCGGGGCCCGCGGGGCGGGGCCGGGGCGGGGCCAGCCAAGGTCACGGGCAGCAGCCGCGAGGGTCACGGGCGGGGTCACGCTGGGGGGCGGGGCGGGCCTGGAGCCGCGGGGGCGGGGCCGAGGGTCACGTGGGTGGGACCGAGGGTCACGTGGGCGTGGTCAAGGGTCACATGGGCAGGGCCTGGGGTCACATGGGCGTGGTCAATGGTCACGTGGGTGGGGCTCGGAGCCACGTGGGCGTGGCCAAGGGTCACGTGGGTGGGGTCAAGGGTCACGTGGGAGAGGCCTGGAGTCATGAGGGTGTGTCCAAGGGTCACGTGGGAGGGCCTGGAGTCACGTGGGCGTGGCCGAGGGTCACGTGGGCGTGGTCAAAGGTCACGTGGGGGTCACCGGGGTCCCGCCGTGGTCCCTGATGACGTCACGGCGCCTCTCGATGACGTCACCGCCATCCCTGAGAGTGACGTCGCCGCCGTTGATGACATCATCGCCGTGAGACGCGGCATCCTCAGCTCCGTTGATGACGTCACCGCCACCTCTGATGACATCACGGGCGGCTTTGATGACGTCACGGATGGGGGTGGCGACGTGGGGCTGTGGCTTGATGACGTCACGGGCGGCTCTGATGTCACGGCTGGCGGTGATGACGTCACCGGTGGGAGGGCTGACGTCACAGGCGGCGTTGATGACGTCACGGGCAGGGTCAGTGACGTCACAGCCGGGTCCCACAGAGCCACAGGCGGGCTTGGTGACGTCACAGGGTGGTTTGATGATGTCACAGGCAGGCCTGGTGACATCACAGGTGGATTGGTGACATCACAGGCAGAGTCAGTGACATCACAGGACGATTTGATGACATCACGGGCTGGCTTGGTGACATCATAGTCTCGTCCGATGACATCACCATCTGGTCTGACGACATCACAACCCGATTTGATGACATCACAAGCGGGTTTGGTGACATCACAGGCGGGTCTGATGACATCACAAGCTGGTTTGTTGGCGCCACAGACGGGGCTGATGACGTCACAAGTTGGTTTGATGACGTCACAGGAGGGTCTGATGACGTCACAGGTTGGATTGATGACATCACATGCGGGTTTGATGACGTCACATGCGGGTCTGGTGACATCACTGGCTGGTTTGGTGACGCCACAGGCTGGTTTGATGACGTCACAGGCTGGCTTGATGACATCACAGGCGGGTCCGACGACGTCACAGGCGAGCCGGGCGACCCCGCTGGCGGCCCCGATGACGCCACGGGCGGCCCCGGTGACGCCAGCGCCGCCCCCCAGCGGAGGTGGGCGCCCGCAGGATGGCGCGCGGGGGAGGGGCGGGGGCGGGGAGGGGCGGGGGCTCGGGGACACGGGGGGGTCCTGGGGACAGCGGGGGGGCTGGGGCTGCCTGGGGGGGCCCGGGGGATTTTGGGGGTCCTGGATGGATTTTGGGGGTCCCAGGGGATTTTGGGGGTCCCAAGAGGATTTTGGGGGGTCCCAGGGGAATTTGGGGGTCCTGGGGATTTTGGGGGTCCCGGGTGGATTTTGGGGGTCCCAAAAGGATTTTGGGGGTCCCAGGGTATTTTGGGGGGTCCCAGGGGATTTTGGGGGGTCCTGGGTGGATTTTGGGGTCTCCTGATTGTCCCTAAGTCCCTCCTGGGTGTCCCTAAGAGGGTCCCGGGTGGATTTTGGGGGCCCTGGGTGGATTTTGGGGGTCCCCAGGTGGATTTTCGGGTGTCCCAATTATCCCCAAGTCCCTCCCGGCTGGAATTTGGGGGTCCCAAGTGGAATTTTGGGGGTCCCGGGGTGGATTTTGGGGTGTCCCGAGTGGAATTTGGGGTGTCCCCCGTTAATTTTGGGGTGTCCCGAGTGAATTTTGGGGTGTCCTGGGTTAATTTCGGGGTGTCCGGGGTTAATTTTGGGGTGCCCTGGGTGCAATTTGGGGTGTCCTGGGCGCTTTTTGGGGGGTCCCTGATGAGATTTGGGGTGTCCCCCTTAATTTTGGGGTGTCCCCGGTTACATTTGGGGTGTCCCAGGTGGAATTTGGGGTGTCCCAGGTTACATTTCGGGTGCCCCCGTTAATTTCGGGGTGTCCCCGTTAATTTCAGGCTGCCCCCGGTTAGATTTGGGGTGTCCCGAGTGGTTTTGGGGTGTCCCCGGTTAGATTTGGGCTGTCCCCCGTTAATTTCGGGGTGTCCCAGGTGGAATTTGGGCTGTCCCGGGCGGTTTTTGGGGTGTCCCCCGTTAATTTTGGGCTGTCCCCGGTTCTATTTGGGCTGTTCCGGGTGGAATTTGGGCTGTCCCCCGTTAATTTTGGGCTGTCCCGGGTTAGATTTGGGCCGTCCCCCGTTAATTTCGGGCTGTCCCGGACGGTTTTTGGACTGTCCCCCGTTAATTTCGGGCTGTCCCGGGCGGTTTTTGGGGTGTCCCCGGTTAATTTCAGGCTGTCCCGGGTGGAATTTGGGCTGTCCCCAGTTAATTTCAGGCTGTCCCGGGTGGAATTTGGGTGTCCCCCGTTAATTTCGGGCTGTCCCCGTTAGTTTCGGGCAGTCCCGGGCGGTTTTTGGGTGTCCCCGTTAATTTCGGGCAGTCCTGGCGGTTTTTGGGGTGTCCCCCATTAATTTCGGGTTGTCCCGGGTGGAATTTGGGCTGTCCCCGTTAATTTCGGGGCCGTCCCCGTTAATTTTGGGCTGTCCCCGGTTACATTTGGGGTGTCCCCGGTTACATTTGGGGTGTCCCCCGTTAATTTCGGGCTGTCCCGGGCGGTTTTTGGGGTGCCCCGGGTGGAATTTGGGCTGTCCCCGGTTAGATTTGCGCTGTCCCGGGTGGAATTTGGGGTGTCCTGGGTGAATTTCGGGGTGTCCCCCGTTAATTTCGGGCTGCGCCGGGTGGAATTTGGGGTGTCCCCGGTTACATTTGGGGTGTCCCCCGTTAATTTCGGGCTGTCCCGGGTGGAATTTGGGGTGTCCCCCGTTAATTTCGGGCTGTCCCGGGTGGAATTTGGGGTGTCCCCCGTTAATTTCGGGCTGTCCCCCGTTAATTTCGGACTGTCGCGGGCGGTTTTTGGGGTGTCCCGGGTGGAATTTGGGCTGTCCTGAGCGGTTTCGGAGCGGCCCTGCCCCCTCCCGCGGGGCGTGGCCGGGCCCGCCCGCCCGCTCCGGATTGGCCGCGCCGCCAGCGCCGCGCGCGCCGCCCGCTCCTGTTTCGGCCCCGCCTCGTGCTAGGCCCTGCCTCTACCGCGCGGCGCGCGCGGGAGGGGGTGGGGCGAGGCCCGGGGGGCGGGGCGAGGGCGGGAGGCTACGCCTCGCGCCGGGGGGGGAGGGGGCGGAACCTGCGGGGGAGGGGAGAGAGGAGTCAGGATTTGGGGGAATTTGGGGATTTGGGGAATTTTGGGGAATTTTGGGAGGATTTTGGGAAATTTTGGGAAATTTTGGGGATTTTGGGGATTTTGGGGATTTTGGAAGAATTTGGGGAATTTTGGGAATTTTGGGGAATTTTAGGGAATTTGGGGAATTTTGGGGATGTTTGGGGGAATTTAGGGAGGATTTTGGGGGATTTTGGGGAATTTTGGGAATTTTGGGGGTTTTGGGTAATTTTGGGTAATTTTGGGAATTTTGGGGGATTTTGGGGTTTTGGAGGGAATTTTGGGATGATTTTAAAGGATTTTGGGAAATTTTGGGGAATTTTGGGAAATTTTTGGGATTTTTGGGGGTTTTGGGGGACTTTTGGAAGGATTTTGGGGATTTTGGGAAATTTTGGGGAATTTTTGGGGGATTTGGGGGAATTTTGGGAAAATTTTGGGAAATTTTAGGGAATTCTGGGGATTCTTGGGGATATTTGGAGGGATCTTGGGGATTTTGGGGAAATTTGGGGGATTTTGGGAGATTTTGGGAAGTTTTGGGAAATATTGGGGGATTTTGGAAGAATTTGGCGGTTTTGGAGATTTTTGGGGATTTTGGGGGAATTTTGGGGTTTTGGGGGAATTTTGGGATTATTTTAGGGGATTTTTGGGGGATTTGGGGAAATTTTGGGGGATTTTGGAAGAATTCGGGGGATTTTGGGAGATTTTGGGGCATTTGAGATATTTTTGGGGGATTTTGGGGAGATTTGGGGAGATTTAGGAGATATTTTGGGGGATTTGGGGGATTTTGGGGAATTTTAGGAGATATTTTGGATAATTTATGGTAATTTTGGGGTGACTATGGAGAATTTTGGGGGATTTGGGGATATTTGGGAGATTTTGGGGAGATTTTGGGGAATTGGGGAATTTTGGGGATTTTGGGGGAATTTGGGGGATTTTGAAAGAATTTTGTGGAATTTTGGGAGATTTTGAGATATTTGGGGAGATTTGGGGAGATTTTGGGGGGATTTGGGGTGATGTAGGATAATTTTGGGTAATTCAAGATAATTTTAGGGATAATTTAGGAGAATTTTGGGCTCGTTTTCGGTGGTTTAGGACAATTTTGGGTAATTTTGGGGGACTGACCTCTGCGGGAGCGCCGTGGGGGGAGGGGCATCTCCAGCTCCTCGGGGAGGAACCCCGGAACTCCTCCTAAAGGGGGAGGGGCGGGGTCAGCGGCGGCCACGCCCCCTCCTGGAGCCACGCCCACAGAGCCACGCCCTTTTCCCGGAGCCACGCCGTCGGAGCCACGCCCCTTTCTGGAGACACGCCCCTCCCAGAGCCACGCCCATTGAGCCACGCCCCTTTCTGGAGCCACGCCCCTTTAGCCACGCCTCCTTCGGGAGCCACGCCCCGGAGCCACGCCCCCAAAATTCTCTTCAGATGCCAAAAAATCCCAAATTCCTCCCAAAATCCCCTGAGGATTCCACAAAAATCCTCCAATTCCCCCAAAATCCCATCAGGATTCCCCAAAAATCCCGAAATCTCCTCAAATTTCTCCTAAAATCTTCTCAGGATTCCACAAAAATCCCCAAATTCCCCCAAAATTCCCTCAAGATTTCCCCAGAAACCCCAAAATTCTTCTAAATTTCCCCAAAATTCCCTTCAGATGCCAAAAAAAATCCCGAATTCCTCCCAAAATCCCCTGAGAATTCCCCAAAACTCCCCAAATTCCCAAAAACTCCCCTCAGGATTCCCCAAAAAATCCCATAATCTTCTCAAATTCCCCAAAATCCCCCCAGGACCCCACAAAAATCCCCAAATTCCCAAAATTGCCCCAGGATTCCCCAAAAACCTCCAAATTTCCCCAAAATCCTCTTCAGATGCCAAAAAAACCCCAAAATTCCTCCCAAAATCCCCTGAGAATTCCACAGAATTCCCCAAATTCCCCCAAAAATCTCCTCAGGATTACCCAAAAATCCCAAAATCTCCTCAAATTTCTCCTAAAATCTTCTCAGGACTCCCCAAAAATCCCCAAATTCTCCTCAAATTCCCCAAATTTCCCCAGGATCCCCCAAAAATCCCCTGAGGATTCCCCAAAAATCCCCAAATTCTCCCAAAATCTCCTCAGGATTCCCCAAAAATCCCCAAATCTCTTCAAATTTCTCATAAAGTCTCCTCAGGACTCCCCAAAAATCCCAAAATTCCCCCAAAATTCCCTCAAGATTTCCCAGAAACCCCAATATTCTTCCAAATTCCCCAAAATCCTCTTCAGATGCCAAAAAAATCCGAAATTCCTCCCAAAATCCCCTGAGGATTCCCTAAAACCCCCAAATTCTCCCAAAATCTCCTCAGGCCCCCACAAAAATCCCAAAATCTCCTCAAATTTCTCCTAAAATCTTCTCAGGACCCCACAAAATCCCAAAATCTCCTCAAATTTCTCCTAAAATCTTCTCAGGACTCCCCAAAAATCCCCAAATTCCCCCAAAATCTGCTCAGGATTCCCCAAAAATCCCAAAATCTCCCCAAATTCCCCCAAAATCCCTTCAGGATTCCACAAAAATTCCAAAATCTCCTCAAATTTCTCCCAAAATTTTCTCAGGATTCCCCAAAAATCCCCAAATTCCCCCAAAATCTGCCCCAAAATCTCCACAGGATCCTTCAAAATCCCCCCCAAAAAATCTCCAAATTCACCAAAATCTCCCCAAAATTTCCACTAAAAATCCCAAAATTTCCACAAAAACCCCAAAATTTCCCCAGAACCCCCAAGTACCCCCAAAATCGCTCAAATCTCCCCAAAAATCCCCTCAGGAACCCCCAAAATCTCCTCAGGAATTCCCAAAATTCCCTCAGGAACCCCCAAAATCTCCTCAGGAACCCCAAAATTTCCTCAGGAGCCCCAAAATCTCCTCAGGAACCCCCAAAATTCCCTCAGGATCCCCAAAATCCCTCAAACCACCCCAAATCCCCTCAGGAACCCCCAAAATCTCCTCAGGAACCCCAAATTCCCTCAGGAACCCCCAAATCCCCTCAAACCACCCCAAATCCTCTCAGGAACCCCCAAAATCCCCTCAAACCACCCCAAATCCCCTCAGGATCCCCAAACTCTCCTCAGGAACCCCAAAATTCCCTCAGGAACCCCAAAATCTCCTCAGGATCCCCGAAATTCCCTCAGGAACCCCAAAATCTCCTCAGGAACCCCAAAATCTCCTCAGGAACCACAAAATTCCCTCAGGATCCCCAAAATCTCCTCAGGAACCCAAAAATTTCCTCAGGATCCCAAAATTCCCTCAGGATCCCCAAAATCTCCTCGGGAACCCCAAAATCCCCTCAGGAACCCCAAAATCCCCTCAAACCACCCCAAAATCTCTCAGGATCCCCCAAAATTCCCTCAGGAATTCCCAAAATCTCCTCAGGAACCCCCAAAATCTCCTCAGGAACCCCATAATTTCCTCAGGAACACCCAAAATCCCCTCAGGAACCCCAAATTCCCCTCAGGAATTCACAAAATCCGCTCGGGAACCCCAAAATTTCCTCAGGAACCCCAAAATTCCCTCAGGAAACTCAAAATTCCCTCAAACCACCCCAAAATTCCCTCAGGATCCCCAAAATTTCCTCAGGAACCCCAAAATTCCCTCAGGAACCCCAAAATCCCCTCAGGAACCCCAAATTTCCCTCAGGATCCCCAAATTCCCCTCAGGACCCCCCAAACCCCCTCAGGAAGCCCCGCCCCGGCTCCGCCGCCCCGGCCCCGCCGCCCCCGGCGCGTTCCCGCCGCTCACCGTCCGCTCGGGCCTCCGGCGCTCGCCGAGCAGCGCCCGCAGGCGGCGCAGGCCGCGGCCCAGCGCCAGCAGCGCCCGCAGCGCGGGGTCGGGCCGGGCCGGGCCCGCCGGAGCCGCCAGCGGGGCGCGGGCGCGGGCGGGAAGCGCGGGCAGCCGAGGCCACGGCGGGGGACGGGCGGGAAGCGGCCGCGGGCGGCGGCGGCGGCGGGGCCCGCCGCCATCTTGGGCCGGGGGCGGGGCGTGGGGCGGAGCCAATGGGAGACGGGGGAAGGAGGGAGGGAGCCAATCAGCGCGCGAGGGAGGCGGGGCTAAAGGGAGGACAGCCAATCAGAGAGAGGGAGGGGTTAAAGGGAAAAGCAGCCAATCAGAGCGCGGGAAGGGAGGGGCTAAAGGGAAAACGGACCAATCAGAACGAAGAAAAGAGGAGGGGAAAGGGAAAACGGACCAATCAGAGAGCGGGAGGCGGGGCTACGGAGGCGGAAATGGAAGGGGTGGAGCGGGGTTAAAGTGAGCGGCGCCAATCAGAGCGGGGTGAAAAGGGGCGGGGCCACAAAGAACCGGAGCCAATGGGAAAAGCGATTGGGCGCGCGGAACCAATCAGAGCGCGAAGAGGGCGGGGCTTGAGTGAACAAGAACCAATCAAAGCAGGACAAGAGAGGGGCGGGGTTAAAAGAACCGGATCCAATGAGAGGAGCGCTGAGAGGGAACGGAGCTAATTGGGAGGCGGGACTAATGAGAAATGAACCAATCAGAATGCGGCGTTAATGAGGGGGCGGGGCTATAAAGTCCCGGAGCCAATGAGAAAAGAGCTTGGCTTAGCGGAACCAATCAGCAGGAGAAAGGGGCGGGGTTAGAGGGAACCGGAGCCAATCAGGGAAGGGCAAAAAAGGGGCGGGGCTAACGAAAAATTAAACAACCGGAATTTGGGGTTAATGACGGGGCGGGGCTACAGAGCACAGCAGCCAATGGGAAACGAGAGTGGGGGAGCGGAACCAATCAGAGCGAGGGGAGGGTGGGGTTAAAGGGAAAACGGACCAATCAGAGCGAGAGGTGGGCGGGGTTAGACTGAGCAGCGATAAAAAGGGGCGGGGCTACAAAGAACCGCAGCCAATGGGAGAAGGGCTGAGAGGAAAAGGAACCAATCAGAACTAGGGGAGAGTGAAGGGGCGGGGCTAACACCTAATTAACCAATCAGAATGCCGGGTTAATTAAGGGGCGGAGCCAATGAGAAGTGAGCCAATCAGAACGCGGGGTCTATGAGGGGGCGGGGCTAACCACTAATTAACCAATCAGAGCGCGGAAGGGGCGTGGTCAAAGAGGGCGTGGTCCCCAAATCCACCGGGACCCCAAAATTCCCTCCCGAGCCCCCCCTGATAATTTTGGGGACCCCCCCGAACCCCTCAGGGCCAATTTTGGGGCTCCCCAGAAATTTTTGGGCCGATTTTGGGGCTCTCAGACCCTTCCTGGGGCAACTTTGGGGCTCCCCGGATATTTCAGGGGAATTTTGGGAGGATTTTGGGGGTCCCAGATCCATTTTTGGGTCAATTTTAGAAAAATTTGGGGTCTCCAGCCCCTTTTTGGGTGAATTTTGCTGAATTTTGGGGTCTCCAGCCCCTTTTTGTGCAAAATTTGGGGTTCCCAGCCATATTTTGGGTCAATTTTGGGTGAATTTCAGGCGGATTTTGGGGGTCCCGGGAGAATTTTGGGGGTCCCAGATCCATTTTTGGGCTATTTTGGATCAATTTGGGGTTCCCGGCCCCATTTTGGGTCAATTTTGGGTGAGTTTCAGGGCGGATTTTGGGGGAGTCCCGGGAGGATTTTGGGGTCTCCAGACCCATTTTTGGGTCAATTTTGGATAAAATTTGGGTCTCCAGCCCCTTTTTGGGTGAATTTTGGGAACCAGGTTCCCAGCCCCTTTTGGGTCAATTTTGGGTGAATTTCAGGCGGATTTTGGGAGTCCCGGGAGGATTTTGGGGGTCCCAGATCCATTTTTGGGCTATTTTGGATCAATTTGGGATTCCCAGCCCCATTTTTGGGTGAATTTTGGATGAATTTTGGGGCTCCCGCCTTTTTTATGGGTCAATTTTGGGGTGAGTTTCCAGGCGGTTTTGGGAGTCCGGGGAGGATTTTGGGGTCCCCAGATCCATTTTGGGTCAATTTTAGAAAAATTTGGGGTCTCCCAGCCCATTTTTGGTCAATTTGAAAATTTGGGGTTCCCAGCCCACTTTTGGGTGAATTTTGCTGAATTTTGGGGTTCCAGCCCTTTTGCGGAAAATTTTGGGGTTCCAGCCATATTTTGGGTCAATTTTTGGGTGAATTTCAGGTGGATTTTGGGGGATCCTGGGGATTTTAGGGTTCCAGACCCATTTTTGGGTCAATTTTGGATAAATTTGGGGTCCCAGCACCTTTTTGGGTGAATTTTGGGGTTCCCAGCCCCTTTTGGGTCGAATTTTGATAAATTTGGGGTTCCCAGCCCCTTTTGGGTGAATTTTGGAAATCTAGGACCCCTGAATGGAATTTGGGGTTCCCAGCCCCTTTTTGGGTCAATTTTGGGTGAATTTCAGGCGGATTTTGGGGAGTCCTGGAGGATTTTGGGGGTCCCAGATCCATTTTGGGTCAATTTTGGATAAATTTGGGTCTTCAGCCCCTTTTGGGGTGGGAATTTTGGGGTTCCAGACCCATTTTTGGGCGAATTTTGGATAAATTTGGGGTTCCCAGCCCCTTTTTGGGTCAATTTTGGAAATTCCAGGACCCCGGAATGAAATTTTGGGGTTCCCCGCCCATTTCTGGCTGGATTTTGGGATTTAAGGATTTTGGGATCCGAGATTTCAGGGGTCCCAGACCCATTTTTGGGTGAATTTGGGGGTTCCCAGCCCGATTTTGGCAATTTTGGAAATTTGAGTTCCCAGCCCCATTTTGGGTCAATTTTGGGGGTCCCAAACCACCAGGATGAAATTTTGGGGGTTCCCAGCCCCTTTTTGTGGAAATTTCGGTGAATTTTGGGGTCTCCAGCCCCTTCTTGGGTGGAATTTGGGTGAATTTCAGGCGGATTTTGGGGGTCCCGGGAGGATTTTGGGGGTTCCAGATCCATTTTTGGGTCAATTTAGGATAAATTTGGGGTCTCCAGCCCCTTTTTGGGTGAATTTTGGGGGTCCCAAAACACCAGGATGAAATTTTGGGGTTCCCAGCCCCATTTTGGGTCAATTTTGGGTGAGTTTCAGGCGCATTTTGGGGGTCCTGGGAGGATTTTGGGGGTCCCAGATCCATTTTTGGGTCAATTTTAGAAAAATTTGGGGTCTCCAGCCCCTTTTTGGGTGAATTTTGGGGTTCCCAGCCCCATTTTTGGGCGAATTTTGGATAAATTTGGGGTTCCCAGCCCCTTTTGGGTCAATTTTGGGGGTCCCAAACCACCAGGATGAACTTTTGGGGTTCCCAGCCTATTTCTGGCTGGATTTTGGGTGAATTTCGAGTGGATTTTGGGGATCCCGGGAGGATTTTGGGGGTCCCAGACCCATTTTTGGGTGGATTTCGGGGTCTCCAGTCCTTTTTTGGGCGAATTTTGGATAAATTTGGGGTTCCCAGCCCCTTTTTGGGTAAATTTTGGAAATTCCAGGACCCCGGAATGGAATTTTGGGGTTCCCAGCCCCTTTTTGGGTCAATTTTGGGGGTCCCAAACCACCAAGACGAAATTTCGGGGTTCCCAGCTCCATTTTGGGTGAATTTTGGGTGAATTTTGGGGTTCCCAGCCCATTTTTGGCTGAATTTCGGGAGGATTTTGGGGTCCCAGCCCTTTTTGGGGTAAATTTTGGAGGAATTTTGGGGGTCCCAGGCACTTTTGGGGTGAATTTCGGGTGAATTTTGGGGATCCCAGGACCCCTGGATGGAATTTTGGGGTTCCCAGCTGCTTTCTAGCTGAATTTTGGTGAATTTTGGGGCTCCCAGCCCCTTTTCGGGACAATTTTGGGTGAATTTCAGGCGGATTTTGGGGGTCCCGGGAGGATTTTGGGGGGCCCAGATCCATTTTTGGGCGAATTTTGGATAAATTTGGGGTTCCCTGGCCCCTCTTTGGGTGAATTTTGGATGAATTTTGGGGTTCCCGGCCCCATTTTGGGTCAATTTTGGGTGAGTTTCAGGCGGATTTTGGGGGTCCCGGGAGGATTTTATGGGGTCCCAGATCCATTTTTGGGTCAATTTTGGATAAATTTGGGGTTCCCAGCCCCTTTTTGGGTAAATTTTGGGGTTCCCAGCCCCATTTTTGGGCGAATTTTGGATGAATTTGGGATTCCCGGGCCCTTTTTGGGTGAATTTTGGATAAATTTGGGGTTCCCAGCCCCATTTTGGGTCAATTTTGGGGGTCCCAAACCACCAGGATGAAATTTTGGGGTTCCCAGCCTATTTCTGGGTGGATTTTGGGTGAATTTCAGGCGGATTTTGGGGATCCCGGGAGGATTTTGGGGGTCCCAGACCCATTTTTGCGTGGATTTTGGGGTCTCCAGTCCTTTTTTGGGCGAATTTTGGATAAATTTGGGGTTCCCAGCCCCTTTTTGGGTGAAATTTGGATAAATTTGGGGTTCCCAGCCCCTTTTTGGGTGAATTTTGGAAATTCCAGGACCCCGGAATGGAATTTTGGGGTTCCCAGCCCCTTTTGGGTCAATTTTGGGGGTCCCAAACCACCAAGACGAAATTTCGGGGTTCCCAGCTCCATTTTGGGTGAATTTTGGGTGAATTTTGGGGTTCCCAGCCCATTTTTGGCTGAATTTCGGGAGGATTTTGGGGCTCCCAGCCCTTTTTGGGGTAAATTTTGGAGGAATTTTGGGGGTCCCAGGCACTTTTGGGGTGAATTTCGGGTGAATTTTGGGGATCCCAGGACGCCTGGATGGAATTTTGGGGTTCCCAGCTCCTTTCTAGCTGAATTTTGGTGAATTTTGGGGCTCCCAGCCCCTTTTCGGGACAATTTTGGGTGAATTTCAGGCGGATTTTGGGGGTCCAAGATCCATTTTTGGGTCAATTTTAGATAAATTTGGGGTTCCCAGCCCCTTTTTGGGTGAATTTTGGGGTTCCCAGCCCCATTTTTGGGTGAATTTTGGATAAATTTGGGATTCCCGGCCCCTTTTTGGGTGAATTTTTGGATAAATTTGGGGTTCCCAGCCCCATTTTGGGGTCAATTTTGGGGGTCCCAAACCACCAGGATGAAATTTTGGGGGTTCCCAGCCCCTTTTTGTGGAAATTTCGGTGAATTTTGGGGTTCCCAGCCCCTTCTTGGGTGGAATTTGGGTGAGTTTCAGGCGGATTTTTGGGGGCCCCAGGAGGATTTTGGAGGTCCCAGATCCATTTTTGGGTCAATTTTGGATAAATTTGGGGTTCCCAGCCCCTTTTGGGTGAATTTTGGGGTCCCGAAGCCATTCATGGATGAATTTTGGGGATTCCCAGCCCATTTTGGTCAATTTTGGGTGAATTTCGAGGATTTTGGGGTCCGGAGGATTTTGGGGTCTCAGTCCTTTTTGGGTGAATTTTGGATGAAATTTGGAGTCTCAAGTCCCTTTTGGGTCAATTTCGGGTGAATTTTGGGGATCCCAGGACCCCTGGATGGAATTTTGGAGTTCCCAGCTCCTTCCTAGATGAATTTTGGGGTCCCCCGCCCCTTTTTTTGGGCAATTTTGGAGCTCCCAGCCCCTTTTTTTGGCTGAATTTTGGGTGAATTTTGGTGAATTTCGGGGGTTCCCGCCCTTTTTGGGTGAATTTTGTTGAATTTTGGTGAATTTTGGGGGTTCCCAGCCCATTTTTGGGTGAATTTTGGGCCCCCTCCCTTTTGGCTGAATTTCGGTGAATTTTGGTGAATTTTGAGGGGTTCCCAACCCTTTTTGGGTGAATTTTTGTTGAATTTTGGTGAATTTTGGGGGTTCCCAGCCCATTTTTGGGTGAATTTCGGGCCCCCCGCCCTTTTTTTGGCTGAATTTTGGGTGAATTTTGCGGAATTTTTGGGGGGTTCCCGCCCCTCCCCCCATCCCCAGCTGTCCCCGCCCCTCCCCCGCATTCCCCAAATTCCCAAATCCCGGATCCTCCAATGGCAGCGAGCGCGGGGGGAGGGGCGGGGGCGGGGGAGGGCATCAGGCCCCGCCCCTCCCCCCAAAAAAAGGGGTCCTGGGGTCCTGCCTCCCAAAATCCCCGCGGAGCCACGCAGCGGGGATGGGGAGGGGCTCGGCTGGAGTGAGTGGGGGAGGGGCGGGATTTTGGGGGAATTTAAGGGGGTCCTGGGGGGATTTGAGGGTCTTGAGGAGATTTTGGGGGATTTTAGGGAGGGATCCTGGGGGGATTTTGGGGCAATTTTGGGGGATTTTGGGGGTTTGGGGGTCCCGAGGGAGGATTTTGGGGGATTTTGGGGGGTCCTGGGGGAATTTGGGGCAATTTTAGGGGGTCATTGAGAGAGAATCTGGGGGAAATTTGGGGGGTCCTGGGGATTTTGAGGGGATTTTGGAATTTTGGGGGGGAATCTGGGGTTGAGGAGGATTAGGGTCTGGGGGAAATTTTTGGGGTTTGATTTGATTTGGAGATTTGGGGAGATTTGGGGGAGGAATTTTGGATTTGGGGGTCCTGTGGGAATTTGGGGCAATTTTAGGGGGGGTCCTGAAAGAAACTGAGGGAAATTTGGGGGGTCCCGAGGGGTTTTTGAGGGAATTTTGGGGGGTCCTGAGCGAATTTGGGGAGATTTGGGGGTCCTGGATGGGTTTAGGGGTCCTGGAAGGAATTTTGGGGGTCCTGAGGAATTTTAGGGAATTTTGGGGAGTCCTGAAGGTTTTTGGGGAGAATTTGGGGGTCCGGGGAAATTTGGGGAGAATTTGGGGGGTCCTGGAGGGGTTTGGAGGGAAAATTGGGGGAAATTTGGGGGTTATGGGGGATTTTGGGGAATTTTGTGGAAATTTTGGGGGTTCTGAGGGGGAATTTGGGAGAATTTTGGGAGATTTTGGGGAATCCTGGAAAAATTTGAGGGGGCGTCGTCGGGAGATTTTTGGGGATCCTGGAAAAATTTGGGGAAATTTTGGGGAATTTTGGAGAATTTTGGGGCATTTTGGGGAATTTGGGAAATTTTGGGGAATTTTGGGGAATTTTGGGGAATTTTGGGGGAATTTTGGGAGAATTTTGGGGAATTTTGGGGAATTTTGGGAAATTTGAGGGAATTTGGGGAATTTTTGGGGGTTTGGGAAATTTTGGGGGAATTTTGGGGGAATTTTGGGAAAATTTTAGAGAATTTTGAGGAATTTTGGGGGAATTTTGGGGAACTTTGGGTTGATTTGGGGAATTTTGGGAAATTTTGGGGAATTTTGGAGAATTTTGGGGAATTTTGGGGACATTTTAGGAGATTTTGGGGAATTTTGGGGAATTTTGGGGAATTTTGGGGAATTTGGGGAATTTGGGGGATTTTGGAGAATTTTGGGGAATTTTGGGGACATTTTAGGAGATTTTGGGGATTTTGGGGAATTTTGGGGGAATTTTGGGGAATTTTGGGGGATTTAAAGAAATTTTGGGGGAATTCGGGAAAATTTTGGGAATTTTGGGGAATTTTGGGGAATTTGGGGAGAATTTTGGGAAATTTGGGGAATTTTGGGGAATTTGGGGAGAATTTTGGGAAATTTGGGGAATTTTAGGGGAATTTTGGGGGTTGAGGTTTTGGGTTTGACCTTTGACCCCCCGGACAGGCGGTGCTGGCGCTGGTGGTCATCGGGGCAAAGGTCAGTGACACTCGGGGGTCACCCAGGGTCACTCAGGGGTCACTCAGGGGTCACTCAGGGTCACTCAGGGGTCACTCAGGGGTCACTCAGGGGTCACTCAGGGGTCACTCAGGGGTCACTCAGGGGTCACTCAGGGGTCACTCAGAGGTCAGGGGGTTACTCAGGGGTCACTCAGGGGTCACTCAGGGGTCACTCAGGGGTCACTCAGGGGTCACTCAGGGTCACTCAGAGGTCAGGGGTCACTCAGGGGTCAGGGGTCACTCAGGGGTCACTCGCTGTTCCCCCATTGGTCCTCAGGCTCCCCGTTCCTGGAGGAACCGGCCAATCAGAGCGCGGGCGCTGGGGCGCGAGGGGGCGGAGCTGGGGGTCACTCGAGGGTCACTCAGGGGTCACTCAGGGGTCACTCAGGGTCACTCAGGGGTCACTCGCTGTTCCCCATTGGTCACTCAGGCTCCCCGTTCCTGGAGGAACCGGCCAATCAGAGCGCGGCGCTGGGGCGCGAGGGGGCGGAGCTGGGGGTCACTCAGGGTCACTCAGGGTCACTCAGGGGTCACTCAGGGGTCACTCAGAGGTCAGGGGTCACTCAGAGGTCAGGGGTCACTCGCTGTTCCCCCATTGGTCGCTCAGGCTCCCCGTTCCTGGAGGAACCGGCCAATCAGAGCGCGGCGCTGGGCGCGGGGGCGGAGCTGGGGGTCACTCAGAGGTCACTCAGGGGTCACTCAGGGTCACTCCTGGTCACCCATTGGTCACTCAGGGGTCACTCCTGGTCACTCACTGGTCTCTCATTGGTCGCTCAGGGTCCCCGTTCCTGGAGGAACCGGCCAATCAGAGCGCGGCGCTGGGCGCGGGGGCGGAGCTGCGCTGCCGCGCGCGGGTGGGCGTGGCCCTGCAGTGGGCGCGGGGCGGGCTCCTGCTCGGGGCCCCGCCCACCCGCGCGCACCCGCGCTACCGCCTGGGCGGGGACCCCGCCAGAGGTGGGCGGGGCTTAAAGGGGCGGGGCTTAAAGGGGGCGGGGCTTAAAGGGAGGGGCTTGGGGTTTAGGGGGATTTGGGGGGATTTTGGGGCTGATTTCGAGTGATTTTTTGGTAATTTCGGGGTTGATTTTGGAATGATTTTTGGGTTGATTTTGGGAAATTTTTGGGTTGATTTTGGGTGGTTTTGGGGTTGATTTTTGATGATTTTTGATGATTTTTGGGCTAATTTTGGGTGATTTTTGGGATGATTTTGGGTGATTTTTGGGTTGATTTTTGATGATTTTTGGGTTGATTTTTGATGAATTTTGGGTTGATTTTGGGTGATTTTGGGGTTGATTTTTGATTATTTTTGATGATTTTTGGGATGATTTGGGGTGATTTTGGGATGATTTTGGGTGATTTTGGGATGATTTTGGGTGATTTTGGGGATGATTTTGGGTGATTTTAGGTCGATTTTGATGATTTTTGGGTTGATTTTGGGAAAATTTTGGGTTGATTTTGGGTGATTTTTGGATTGATTTTTGACGATTTTTGGGAAGATTTTGGGTGATTTTTGTATGATTTTTGGGTTTATTTTGGGAAATTTTTGGGTTGATTTTTGATGATTTTTGGAATAATTTTGGGTGATTTTGGGGTTGATTTTTGATGATTTTTGGGCTGATTTTTAGTGATTTTTGGGTGATTTTGGGTAATTTTTGGGTTGATTTTGATGATTTTAGGCTAATTTTGGGTGATTTTTGGGATGATTTTTGGGTGATTTTTGGGTTGATTTTTGATGATTTTTGGGATAATTTTGGGTGATTTTGGGGTTGATTTTTGATTATTTTTGATGATTTTTGGGATATTTTGGGTAATTTTGGGTTGATTTTTGATGATTTTTGGGATGATTTTGGGTGATTTTTGGGATGATTTTTGATTATTTTTGATGATTTTTGGGATGATTTTGGGTAATTTTGGGGTTGATATTTGATGATTTTTGAGATGATTTTGGGTGATTTTTGGGATGATTTTGGGTGATTTTTGGGATGATTTTGGGTGATTTTTGGGATGATTTTGGATTATTTTGGGGTTGATTTTTAATGATTTTTGATGTTTTTTGGGATGATTCTGGGTGATTTTGGGTTGATTTTCGATTATTTTTGGGATAATTTGGGGCGATTTTTGGGTTGTTTTTTAGGATAATTTTGAGTGATTTTTGGGATGATTTTTGGGTTGATTTTTGACGATTTTTGGGCTGATTTTTGATGATTTTTGGGATGATTCTGGGTGATTTTTGGGATAATTTTGGGTAATTTTGGGTTGATTTTTGATGATTTTTGGATGATTTTGGATGATTTTTGGGTTGATTTTGGGTGATTTTTGGGTTGA
Organism: Luscinia luscinia; assembly: GCA_034336685.1. Classification (NCBI taxonomy): domain Eukaryota; kingdom Metazoa; phylum Chordata; class Aves; order Passeriformes; family Muscicapidae; genus Luscinia; species Luscinia luscinia. The sequence continues at coordinate 133,285 of JAKWBO010000084.1, forward strand.
TTTTTTACGATTTTTTGGATGATTTTGGATGATTTTTGGGATAATTTTTGATGATTTTTCGGTTGATTATGGATGATTTTTGGATGATTTTGGATGATTTTGTGCCAGTTTTTGGGGTGATTTTGGGATGATTTCGGGGCTGTTTCTGGGATGATTTTTGGATGATTTTTGGATGATTTCGGGGTGATTTCGGGGTTGTTCTTGGGGTGATTTTGGGGTGATTTTGGGTGATTTTGAGCCAGTTTTTGGGGTCATTTTGGGGTTATTTTGGGACTGGTTTTGGGGTGATTATTGGATGATTTCGGGGTGATTTCGGAGTTGATTTTTGGGTGATTTTTGGGTGATTTTTGGGTGATTTCAGGGCTGTTTCTGGGGTGATTTCGGAGTTGATTTCGGGATGATTTTGGGATGATTTTTGGATGATTTCGGGGTGATTTCGGGGTTGTTCTTGGGGTGATTTTTGGATGATTTTTGGGTGATTTTTGGATGATTTCGGGGCTGTTTCTGGGGTGATTTTGGGTGATTCTTTGCCAGTTTTTGGGTGATATTTGGGTGATTTCGGGGCTCTTTCTGGGGTGATTTTTGGATGATTTTGGGGTGATTTTTGAGTGATTTTTGGATGATTTCGGGATGTTTTCGGGGCTGTTTCTGGGATGATTTTCGGGTGATTTTGGGGTGATTGTGGGGTGATTTCGGGGATGGTTTTGGGATTATTTTTGAATGATTTTTGGATGATTTTCGAGCTGTTTCTGGGATGACTTTTGGGTGATTCTGGGGTGATTTCGGGGTGATTTTGGGGTGATTTTTGGATGATTTTTGGGTGATTTTTGGGTGATTATTGGATGATTTCGGGATGTTTTCGGGGCTGTTTCTGGGATGATTTTTGGATGATTTTTGGGTGATTTCGGGGTTGTTCTTGGGGTGATTTCGGGGTGATTTCGGGTGATTTTTGCCAGTTTTTGGGTGATATTTGGGTGATTTCGGGGCTGTTTCTGGGGTGATTTTTGGATGATTTTTGGATGATTTTGGGGTGATTTCGGGGTTGTTCTTGGGGTGATTTTGCGGTGATTTCGGGGTGATTTTCGGGTGATTTCGGGCTGTTTCTGGGGTGATTTTTGGATGATTTTGGGGTGATTTCGGTTATTTTGTGCCAGTTTTTGGGGTGATTCTGGGGTGATTTTTGGGGTTGATTTTGGGGTGATTCTGGGGGTGATTTCGGGGTTCATTTGGGATGATTCTGGGATGATTTTGGGTGATTTTCGGGTGATTTTTGGATGATTTTGGGATGATGTCGGGGCTGTTTCTGGGATGATTTTTGGATGATTTTTGGATGATTTTTGGATGATTTTGGATGATTATGAGATTTTGAGACGATGATTTCGGGGCTGTTTCTGGGATGATTTTTGGATGATTTCGGGTTGATTGTGGATGATTTCGGATGTTTTCGAGGCTGTTTCTGGGGTGATTTTGGATGATTTTTGGGTGATTTCGGGATTATTTCGGGGTTGATTTTGGCTGATTTTGGGATGATTTTGGCTGATTTTGGATGATGATTTTGGATGATTTTGGGATGATTTTGGATGATTTTTGGGATGATTTTGGGATTATTTCGGGGTGATTTTGGGATGATTTCGGAGTTGATTTTGGGTGATTTTTGGGTGATTTTTGGCTGATTTTGGGATGATTTTGGCTGATTTTGGATGATGATTTTGGATGATTTTGGGATGATTTTTGGATGATTTTGGGTGATTTCGGGATTATTTCGGGGGTTGATTTTGGGTGATTTTGGGTGATTTTTGGATGATTTTTGGATGATTTTGGGATTATTTCGGGGGTGATTTTGGGATTATTTCGGGGTGATTTTGGGGTGATTTCGGGATGATTTTGGCTGATTTTGGATGATGATTTTGTATGATTTTGGGATGATTTTGGCTGATTTTGGATGATGATTTTGGATGATTTTGGGATGATTTTTGGATGATTTTGGGGTGATTTTGGCTGATTTTGGATGACGATTTCGGGGTTGATTTTTGGATGATTTTGGGATGATTTTGGGATGATTTCGGGATGATTTTGGGATGATTTCGGGATGATTTCGGCTGATTTTGGCTGATTTGGGATGACGATTCCGGCCCTTCCGGCGGCCCCGCCCAGGGGAGCAGCACCTGCGCATCCGCGCGGTGGCGCTCGAGGACGATGACGTGTTCCAGTGCCAGGCGGGGGAGGGGAACGCGACCCGCGCCTCGCGGCCCGCCCTGCTCAGCGTGCTGGGTAAACTGGGACGGACTGGGAGGGACTGGGGAGGGGCTGGGGGCTGGGAGACTGGGAGGGACTGGGAGGGCTGGGAGGGACTGGGAGGGACTGGGAGGGCTGGGAGGGACTGGGAGGACTGGGAATGGGATGAAGGGAACTGGGTTATACTGGGATGGACTGGGAGGAGACTGGGAGGGGCTGGGAATGGGATAAAGGGAACTGGGTTATACTGGGAGGGACTGGGAATGGGATGAAGGGGAACTGGGTTATACTGGGAGGGACTGGGAATGAACTGGGAGGGACTGGGACTGGGAGGACTGGGAGGGACTGGGAGCGGACTGGGATGGACTGGGAGGGGCTGGGAGAGGCTGGGAATGGGATGAAGGGGAACTGGGTTATACTGGGAGGGCTGGGAGGGACTGGGAGGGACTGGGAGGGACTGGGATGGACTGGGAATGGGATGAAGGGAACTGGGTTATACTGGGAGGGGGCTGGGAGGGACTGGGATGGACTGGGAGGGCTGGGATGGACTGGGAGGGACTGGGAGGGACTGGGAGGTCCCAGAGAAGCTCTGGGGATATTTTGGGCAATTTTGGTGGATTCGGATCGTTTCCCAGTATAAAACCAGTTCCCGCCCAGTCTCCTAGTCCCTTCCAATCCTCCCAGTTCACTCCCGGTGACTCCCAGTTCATCCCAGTCCTGCCAGTGACTCCCAGTCCCTCCCAGTTCCTCCTAGTTCTCCCAGTCCCTCCCAGTCCCTCCCAGTCTATCCCCAGTTCCTCCCCAGTCCCTCCCAGTTCCCTCCCAGTCCCTCCCAGTCCCTCCCAGTTCCCTCCCAGTCCCTCCCAGTTCCCTCCCAGTCCCTCCCCAGTCGCTCCCAGTTCCTCCCAGTCTTACCCCAGTTCCTCCCAGTCCCTCCCAGTTCCTCCCTAGTCCCCTCCCAGTCCCTCCCAGTTCCCTCCCAGTCCGTCCCAGTCCCCTCCCAGTCCCTCCCAGTCCGTCCCAGTCTGTCCCAGTCCCTCCCAGTCCCTCCCAGTCTCTTTCCAGTTCCTCCCCAGTCTCTCCCAGTCTCTCCAGTTCCTCCCAGTCTCTCCCAGTCCCTCCCAGTCCCTCCCAGTGACTCCCAGTGACTCCCAGTCCCTCCCAGTTCCCTCCCAGTCCCTCCCAGTCCTCCCAGTCCCTCCCAGTTCCTCCCAGTCCGTCCCAGTCCCTCCCAGTCCCTCCCAGTCCTCCCAGTCTCTCCCAGTCCCTCCCAGTTCCCTCCCAGTCCCTCCCAGTTCCCTCCCAGTCCCTCCCAGTGACTCCCAGTCGTTTCCCAGTTCCCCAGCACGCCCCAGCTGGAGCTGCTGGAGGGCGGGGCTGCCCCTGGTGGGCGGGGCCGAGGTTCAGGTTCGCTGCCGCTCGCGGGATGCCGCGCCCGCCCCCACCTGGAGCTGCGCCTGGGTGAGGATCGGGGAAATTTTGGGGAATTTTGGGAAATTTGGGAATTTGGGAATTTTGGGGAATTTTGGGAAATTTTGGGGGATTTTGGGAATTTTGAGGAATTTTGGAGAATTTTGGGGGATTTTGGGGAATTTTGGGGAATTTTGGGGAATTTTGGGGGAATTTGGAAGAATTTTGGGGGATTTTGGGGAATTTTGGGAATTTTGGGGGAATTTTGGGGGAATTTTGGGAGAATTTGGGGAATTTTGGGGAATTTGGGAAAATTTTGGGGAATTTTGGGGAATTTTGGAGAATTTTGGGGGATTTTGGGGAATTTTGGGGGAATTTTGGGAATTTTGGGAAATTTTGGGGAATTTTGGGGAATTTTGGGAAATTTTGGGGGATTTTGGGAATTTTGGGGAATTTTGGGAATTTTGGGAATTTAGGGATTTTGGGGAATTTTGGGGAATTTTGGGGGAATTTGGGGAATTTTGGGAGAATTTTGGGGAATTTGGGGAATTTTGGGAAATTTTGGGAATTTTTGGAGAATTTTGGGGAATTTGGGGAATTTTTGGGGATTTTGGGGAAGTTTGGGGAATTTTAGGGAAATTTTGGGGAATCTAGGAAGAATTTGGGGGAATTTGGGAAATTTGGGGAATTTTGGGGAATTTTGTGAAATTTTGGGAGAATTTTGGGTATTTTGGGGGCAATTTTGGAAGAATTTGGGGGAATTTTGGGGAATTTTGGTGGAATATTGGGGAATTTTGGGGAATTTTGGGGGATTTTTTGGGGATTTTGGAGGAATTTTGGGGAATTTTGGGGGAATTTTGGGGAATTTTGGGAAATTTGGGGAATTTTGGGGAATTTTGGGGAATTTTGGGAATTTTGGGGAATTTTGGGGAATTTTGGGGGAATTTTGGGGAATTTTGGGAATTTTGGGGGAATTTTGGGAATTTTGGGGGATTTTGGGGGAATTTTGGGGAATTTTGGGAATTTTGGGGAATTTTGGGGAATTTTGGGGAATTTTGGGGGAATTTTGGGAATTTTGGGGAAATTTGGGGAATTTTGGGAAATTTTGGGGAATTTTGGGGGCAATTTTGGGGGATTTTGGGAAAATTTTGGGGAATTTTGGAGAATTCTGGGGGAATTTTGGGGGATTTTGGGGGAATTTTGGGGAGTTTTAGGAATTTTGGGAATTTTGGGGCAATTTGGGGAGAATTTGAGGAGAATTTGGGGAATTTTGGGGGAATTTTGGGAGATTTTGGGAATTTTGGGTTGATCTGGGCTGGTTTGAGGGAATTTTGGGGCATTTTGAGGGTTTTTTGATATTTTGGGTTGATTTTGGGGCAATTTGGGGAATTTTGGGTGGATTTGGGGGAATTTGGGGAAATTTGGGTGGATTTGGGGCTGATTTTGGATAATTTTGAGCAGATTTTGGTCAATTTGGGGCTTCTTTGGCTGATTTTTGGGGATTTTTGGGGATTTTTGGGGGATTTTGGGTGTCTTTGGCTGATTTTGTAAAATTTTGAGGCCGATTTTGGGGCTGATTTTGGGGTGATTTTGGCAATTCTGGGATTGATTTTGGGGTAATTTTGGGGTAATTTTCAGCAGTTTTGGGGCTGATTTTAGGATTCATTTTTGGGGTGATTTTTGGCAATTTTGGGTTAATTTTGGGGCAATTTGGGGTTGATTTTGAGCAAATTTGGGCAATTTCTGGGCTGATTTTGGGGCTGATTTTTGTCGATTTTGGATAATTTGGGGCTGATTTTGAGCCGATTTTGGGGCAATTTTGGATAATTTTGGGGCTGATTTTGGGGTAATTTTCAGCAGTTTTGGGGCCGATTTTAGGATTGATTTTGTGGTGAATTTTGGCAATTTTGGGATTGATTTTGGGGTAATTTGGGGCAGATTTTGGGGTGATTTTGGGGCCGTTTTTGGGGCGATTTTGGGGCGATATTTGGCAATTTTGGGATTGATTTTGGGGTAATTTGGGGCCGGTTTTGGGGCAATTTTGGGGAAATTTGGGGCTGATTTTGGGGCGATTTTCAGCAGTTTTGGGGTTGATTTTGGGGTGAATTTTGGCAATTTTTGCGTTGTTTTTGTGGTAATTTGGGGCTGATTTTGGAAGCGATTTTGGCCGATTTTGGGATTTATTTTGGGGTAATTTGGGGCCGATTTTGGGGGTAATTTTGGGGCAATTTAGGGCCGTTTTTGGGGTGATTTTGGGGCCGTTTCGGGGCCGTTTTTGGGGTAATTTCGGCCGATTTTGGATAATTTTGGCCGGTTTGGGCTCGCAGGGGAGCAGCCCCTGCCCGACGTCTCCAGCCGAGTGTTCGAGGGGTCGCACCCGAAACTGAGCTCGAGCGAGGCCACGGCCAGGTGGGCACCAGTATAAACCAGTATAAACCAGTATGGACCAGTATGGATCAGTATGGACCGGTATGGACCAGTATGGACCAGTATGGACCGGTATGGACCAGTATGGACCAGTATGGACCAGTACGGATCAATAGAGACCAGTATAAACCAGTATGGACCAGTACGGACCAGTATGGACCAGTACGGACCAGTATGGACCAGTATGGGACAGTATGGACCAGTACAGACCAGTACGGACCAGTATAAACCAGTATGGACCGGTATGGGACAGTACGACCAGTACGGACCAGTATGGACCAGTATGGACCAGTACAGACCAGTACGGACCAGTATAAACCAGTACGGACCAGTACTAGACCAGTACAGACCAGTATGGACCAGTATGGATCAGTATAAACCAGTATGGACCAGTAATGCGGACCAGTATGGACCAGTATAAACCAGTATGGACCAGTACGGACCAGTATGGAGCAGTATGGACCAGTACAGACCAGTATGGACCAGTATGGATCAGTATAAACCAGTATGGATCAGTATGGACCAGTATGGACCAGTACGGGCCAGTACGGACCAGTATAGACCAGTACGGACCAGTATGGACCTGTATGGATCAGTATAAACCAGTATGGACCAGTACGGACCAGTATGGACCAATAGGGACCAGTACGGACCAGTACGGACCAATACGGACCAGTACGGACCAGTATAGACCAGTATGGACCAGTATGGACCAGTACGGAGCAGTACGGACCAGTACGGACCAGTATAGACCAGTACGGACCAGTACAGACCAATACGGACCAGTACAGACCAGTATGGACCAGTATGGACCAGTATGGACCAGTATGGATCAGTATAAACCAGTATAGACCAGTATAGACCGGTATGGACCAGTATAGACCAGTACGGACCAGTATGGACCAATATAGACCAGTATGGACCAGTACAGACCAATCCCAATTTGGTCCCAGTCTGTCCCAGTTTGATCCCAGTTTCTGCCAGATTGTCCCAGTTTGCTCCCAATTTGATCCCAGTCCCTCCCAGTCCCTCCCAGTTCCCTCCCAGTCCATCCCAGTCACTCCCAGTTTGATCCCACTTTGTCCCAGTCTGTCCCAGTTTGGTCCCAGTTTGTTCCCAGTCCCTCCCAGTCCCTCCCAGTTTAATTCCAGTCTGTCTTAGTTCCCTCCCATCTGTCCCAGACCCTCCCAGTCCCTCCCAGTATCCCCAGTTTCATCCCAGTTTGATCCCAGTTTGATCCCAGTTTGTCCCAGTATCCCCAGTTTGGTCCCAGTGTGCCCAGTTTGGTCCCAGTTTGGTCCCAGTTCCCTCCCAGTCGCTCCCAGTGGGCCCAGTTTGACCCCAGTCTTTCCCAGTCTGACCCCAGTCTGTCCCAGTTTGGTCCCAGTCTGATCCCAGTCCCTCCCAGTCTATCCCAGTCTGACCCCAGTCTGTTGCAGTTTGATCCCAGTGGCTCCCTGTCTGTCCCAGTCCCTCCCAGTCCGTCCCAGTTTGATCCCAGTCCCTCCCAGTCTGTCCCAGTTTGATCCCAGTCCGTCCCAGTCTGACCCAGTCTGACCCAGTCCGTCCCAGTCCATCCCAGTCCGTGCCAGACCCATCCCAGTTTGATCCCAGTTTGATCCCAGTCCGTCCCAGTTCCGTCCCCAGTCCGTCCCAGTTCAATCCCAGTCCGTCCCAGTCCGTCCCAGTCTGAGTCAGTTCCTCCCAGTCCCTCCCAGTCCCTCCCAGTCCCTCCCAGTCGCTCCCAGTCCCTCCCAGTCCCTCCCAGTCTGTCCCAGTCCCTCCCAGTTCCCTCCCAGTCCCTCCCAGTCCCTCCCAGTCTGTCCCAGTCCCTCCCAGTCCGTCCCAGTCCCTCCCAGTCCGTCCCAGTCCCTCCCAGTCCCTCCCAGTCGCTCCCAGTCGCTCCCAGTCTGACCCAGTCTCCCCAGGCTGACCCCCGGCCCCGCTCATCACGGGCTCTCCTCGTCTGCGCGGCCTCCAACGCGGCGGGGGCGGCGCCGGGCAGGGCCGAGCTGCGGCTGGACATGGCGGGTGAGTGAGACATCCCATAATAACCCCCAAAACATCCCATAATAACCCCCAAAATATCCCCAAATATCCCCAAAATGTCCCCAAAAATCCCCCAAAATATCCCATAATAACCCCAAAAAATCCCCCAAAAATATCCCAAAAACTGACCCCGAGCTGCGGCTGGACATCGCCGGTGAGTCACTGACATCCCATAATAACCCCTAAAATGTCCCCTAAATATCCCCAAAAATAGCCCAAACAACCCAAAACCCACCCCAAAAATATCCCAAAATATCCCCAAAATGTCCCAAAACTGACCCAAAACTGACCCGAGCTGCGGCTGGACATGGCCGGTGAGTCACTGACATCCCATAATAACCCCCTAAAATATCCCCAAAATATCCCCAAACCCACCCCAAAATATCCCAAAATATCCCCAAAAATAAATATCCCCAAAATATCCTATAATAACCCAAAAATCCCCCAAAATTATCCCCAAAACTGACCCTGAGGCTGCGGCTGGACATCGTGGTGAGTCACTGACATCCCATAATAACCCGAAATGTCCCAAAATTATCCCCAAAAATATCCCAAAATATCCCAAAATATCCTAAAATATCCCAAAATATCCCAAAATATCCCTAAAATATCCCAAACTGACTACTGCGGCTGGATATTGCTGTGAGTCACTGACATCCCATAATATGCACCAAAATATCCCATAATAACTCCCTAAAATATCCCTAAATATCCCCAAAAATATCCCTAAAAATGTCCCAAAAATCCCCCCAAAATATCCCCAAAACTGCCCCGAGCTATGGCTGGACATCACCGGTGAGTGACACATCCCATAATAACCCCCAAAATATCCCCAAATATCCCAAAATCCACCTCAAAAATATCCCCAAAAATATCCCAAAATATCCCAAATTATCCCCAAAATTATCCCCAAAATTATCCCCAAAATTATCCCCAAAACTGACCCTGAGCTGTTGCTGGACATGGCCGGTGAGTCACTGACATCCCATAATAACCCCGAAAATGTCCCAAATTATCCCCAAAAATATCCCCAAAATATCCCAAAATATCCCAAAAATATCCCCAAAAATATCCCAAAATATCCCAAAAATATCCCCAAAAATATCCCAAAAATATCCCAAAAATATCCCCAAAAATATCCCAAAAATATCCCAAAAATATCCCAAAATATCCCAAAAATATCCCCAAAATATCCCAAAATATCCCAAAAATATCCCCAAAAATATCCCAAAAATATCCCAAAAATATCCCTAAAATATCCCCAAAATATCTCTAAAATATCTCCCAAAATCTGACTCCGAGCTGCGGCTGAGATCGCTAGTGAGTCACTGACATCCCATAATAACCCCGAAAATGTCCCAAAATATCCCAAAATATCCCCAAAATATCCCAAAATATCCCAAATTATCCCCAAAATTATCCCCAAAATTATCCCAAACTGACCCCGAGCTGCGGCTGGACATGGCCGGTGAGTCACCGACATCCCATAATAACCCCGAAAATGTCCCAAATTATCCCCAAAAATATCCCCAAAATATCCCAAAATATCCCAAAATGACCCAAATTATCCCCAAAACTGACCCCAAAATAACCTGAAAATACCCCAAAATATCCCCAAATATCCCAAAATATCCCAAAATATCCCAAAATGTCCCCGAGCTGCGGCTGGACATGGCGGGTGAGTCACTGGCATCCCATAATAACCCCCAAAATATCCCCCAAAAAAATCCCAAAATATCCCAAATTATCCCAAAATATCCCAAAACCGACCCCAAAAACATCCCAAATTATCCCCAAAACTGACCCCAAAATAACCTGAAAATATCCCAAAATGTCCAAAATATCCAAAATATCCCAAAATATCCCAAAATAACCCAAAAAATCCAAAATATCCCAAAATATCCAAACCGACCCCGAGCTGCGGCTGGACATCTCGGCATCCCATAATAACCCCCAAAATATCCCAAATTATCCCAAAACAACCCAAAATATCCCAAATTATCCCCAAAAATATCCCAAAATAACCGAAAAGGTCCCAAAATGTCCCAAAATATCCCAAAAAATCCAAAGATTAATCAGAAATATCCCAAAATTATCCCAAAATTTTCCAAAAATTTCCCAAATTTTCCCAAAATTTCCCCAAATTTTCCCAAACTTTCCAAAATTTTCCAAATTTCCCCAAATTTTTCTCCAAGTTTCCCCCAAATTTTTCCCAAATTTCCCAAAATCTTCCCCAAGTTTTCCCAAATTTTTTCCCAAAAATTTCCAAAATTTTCCTCAAATTTTTCCGTAATTCTCACAAACTTTTCCCAAATTTCCCCCAAATTTTTCCCCAAAATTTTCCCCAAATTTTCCCAAATTTTCCCAAATTTGTCCCAAAAATGTCTCAAAATTTTTCCCAAAATTTCCAAAATTTTCCTCAAATTTTTCCGTAATTCTCACAAACTTTTCCCAAATTTCCCCCAAATTTTTCCCGAAATTTTTCCCAAATTTCCCCCGAACTTTCCCAAATTTTTTCCCAAAAATGTCCCAAAATTTTTCCCAAAATTTCCCAAAATTTCCAAAATTTTCCCCAAATTTTCCCAAAATTTTTCCCAAATTTTCCCAAAATTTTTACCAAAATTTTCCCAAAGTTTTCCCAAAATTTTCCCAAATTTTCCCAAATTTCCCCAAAATTTTTCCCAAATTTTTCTCCCAGTTTCCCCCAAATTTTCCCAAAATCTTCCCCAAGTTTTCCCAAATTTTCCCAAACCTTCCAAAATTTTCCCAAAACTTTCACCAAACTTTCCCAAATTTTTCCAAAAATTTCCCAAAATTTTCCAAAATTTCCCCCAAATTTTTCCCAAAATTTTCCCAAATTTCCCCAAAATTTTCCCAAATTTTTTCCCAAAATTTTCCCAAAATTTTCCCAAATTTCCCCCAAACTTTCCCAATTTTTTTCCCAAAAATTTCCCAAAAATTTTCCGAAATTTCCCCCAAACTTTCCCAAATTTTTTCCCAAAATTTCCCAAATTTTCCCAAATTTTCTCAAATTTCTCCCAAATTTTCCCGAACTTTCCAAAATTTTCCCAAATTTCCCCAAAATTTTCCCAAAATTTTCCCAAATTTCCCAAAATTTTTCCCAAAATTTTGCCAAAATTTTTCCCAAATTTCCCAAAATCTTCCCCAAGTTTTCCCAAATTTTTCCCCAAAATTTTCAAAATTTTCCTCAAATTTTCCCGAAATTCTCCCAAACTTTTCCCAAATTTTTCCCAAACCTTCCCAAATTTTCCCAAACTTTGCCAAATTTTCCCAAATTTCCCCCAAACTTTCCCAAATTTTTTCCCAAAAATGTCCCAAAATTTTTCCCAAAATGTCCCAAATTTTCCCAAAATTTTCCCCAAATTTTCCCAAAATTTTCCCAAAATTTCCCCCAAATTTTTCCCAAAATTTCCCCAAAATTTTTCCCAAAATTTTTCCCAAAGTTTTCCCAAAAGTTTCCCAAATTTTCCCAAAATTTTCCCAAATTTCCCAAAATTTTCCCCAAATTTTTCTCCCAGTTTCCCCAAATTTCTCCCAAAATCTTCCCAAGTTTTCCAAATTTTCCCAAACCTTCCAAAATTTTCCCCAAAATTTTCCCCAAACTTTCCCTAAATTTTTCCAAAAATGTCCCAAAATTTTCCCAAAATTTTCCCAAAATTTTTCCCAAATTTCCCAAAATCTTCCCCAAGTTTTCCCAAATTTTTTCCCAAAAATTTCCAAAATTTTCCTCAAATTTTCCCGAAATTCTCCCAAACTCTTCCCAAATTTTGCCCAAATTTTTCTCCAAATTCCCCAAAATTTGCACCAAGTGTTCCCGAATTTTCCCAAATTTTCCCCAAAAATCTCCTGAAATGATCCCAAACCCCCAAAATCCCCCGAGTTCCCTCCCGGTTCCCCCCAGTTTAATCCCAGTTTAATCCCAGTCCATCCCAGTTTAATTGCAGTTCCCTCCCACTCTCCTCCCAGTTCCCTCCCAGTCGCTCCCCAGTCCATCCCAGTTCCCCTCCCTCCCAGTCTCCTCCCAGTCCCTCCCAGTCCTCTCCAGTCGCTCCCAGTTTAATCCCAGTCCCCCAGTCCCTCCCAGTCCCTCCCAGTTTAATCCCAGTCCCCCAGTCCCTCCCAGTCGCTCCCAGTTTAATCCCAGTCCCCCCAGTCCCTCCCAGTCGCTCCCAGTTTAATCCCAGTCCTCCCAGTCCTCCCAGTCGCCTCCCAGTTTAATCCCAGTGCCCCAGTCCCTCCCAGTCGCTCCCAGTTTAATCCCAGTCCCCCAGTCCTCCCAGTCGCTCCCAGTTTAAATCCCAGTCCCTCCCAGTCGCTCCCAGTTTAATCCCAGTCCTCAGTCCTCCCAGTGCCTCCCAGTTTAATCCCAGTCCTCCCAGTCCCTCCCAGTGCTCCCAGTTTAATCCCAGTCCCTCCCCAGTCCCTTTCCCAGTGCTCCCAGTTTAATCTCAGTTCTCTCAGTGCTCCAGTTTAATCCCAGTCCTCCAGTTTAATCCCAGTCGCTCCCAGTTTAATCCCAGTCCCCAGTCCCTCCCAGTGCTCCCAGTATCCGGGGGCTGCCGCCGCTGGTGCGGGCGGGGGAGGAGCTGCAGCTGCTCTGCGAGAGCCGCGGGCGGCCGGCGCCCAGTCTGCACTGGGACAAGGTACTGGGCGGACTGGTTTGTACTGGGAGGGACTGGGATCAACTGGGATGGACCGGGAGGACTGGGATCAAACTGAGGAGGGATTCTGGGGATTGAATCAACTGGGAGGGACTGGAGTGAGGACTGGGGGGACTGGGGATTAAACTGGGAGCGACTGGGATTAAGATGGGAGCAACTGGGAAGGACTGGGGGTGACTGGGAGAGTCTGGGACTAAACTGGGGGGGACTGGGATTAAACTGGGTTAGAACTGGGATCAGACTGGGAGGGACTGGGATTAAACCTCGGAGGGATTGGGGAGGACTGGGATTAAACTGGGAGCGACTGGGAGGGACTGGGATTAAACTGGGAGGTACTGGGATTAAACTGAGGGGACTGGGATTAAACTGGGAGCGACTGGGAGTGACTGGGGGACTGGGAGGACTGGGGGACTGTGATTAAACTGGGAGGGACTGGGAGGGACTGGAGGGACTGAGATTAAACTGGGAGGGATTGGGGAGGACTGGGATTAAACTGGGAGCGACTGGGAGGGACTGGGGGACTGGGATTAAACTGGGAGCGACTGGGAGGACTGGGATTAAACTGGGAGGGAACTGGGATTAAACTGGGAGCGACAGGCAGTGACTGGGGGACTGGGATTAAACTGGGGAGGGAACTGGGGATCAGACTGGGAGGGACTGGGGTGACTGGGATTAAACTCGAGGACTGGGGGACTGGGATTAAACTGGGATGGACTGGGATTAAACTGGGATGGACTGGGATTAAACTGGGAGGGACTGGGAGGGACTGGGATTAAACTGGGATGGACTGGGAGGGACTGGGATTAAACTGGGATGGACTGGGATTAAACTGGGAGGGACTGGGGGTGACTGGGATTAAACTGGGGAGGAACTGGGATCAGACTGGTGGTTACTGGGATCAAACTGGGAGCACTTGTATCAAACTGGGACAAACTGGGATGGAACAATTGGATCAAATTGGGACAGACTGGGATTGAACTGGGACAGACTGGGATCAACTGGGATCAAACTGGACAAAATGGGATAAACTGGGATCAAACTGGGACAAACTGGGATCAAACTGGAATCAAAGTGGGACAAACTGGGATGAACTGGGCGTTACTGGGATGGAACTGGGATGAACTGGGGCGTTACTGGGATGAACTGGGATGGAACTGGGATGAACTGGGATGGAACTGGGATGAACTGGGGATGAACTGGGCGTTACTGGGATGGAACTGGGATGAACTGGGCGTAACTGGGATAAACTGGGCGTTACTGGGATGAACTGGGATGAACTGGGATGAACTGGGATGGAACTGGGATAAAGTCGGATAAACTGGGATGAACTGGGCATTACTGGAATGAACTGGGGCGTTACTGGGATGAACTGGGATGACCTGGGCGTTACTGGGATAAACTGGGACGGAACTGGGATGAACTGGGATGAACTGGGATGAACTGGGATAAAGTCGGATAAACTGGGATGATTTGGGCATTACTGGAATGAACTGGGCGTTACTGGGACGGAACTGGGATGGAACTGGGATGGAACTGGGTGTTACTGGGATGAACTGGGATGAACTGGGATGAACTGGGATGAACTGGGATGGAACTGGGGCGTTACTGGGATGAACTGGGATGAACTGGGCGTTACTGGGATGGAACTGGGATGAACTGGGATGGAACTGGGATGAACTGGGGCGTTACTGGGATGGAACTGGGATGAACTGGGATGAACTGGGATGAACTGGGGCGTTACTGGGATGAACTGGGGCGTTACTGGGATGGAACTAGGCGTTACTGGGATGGAACTGGGATGAACTGGGATGAACTGGGGCGTTACTGGGATGAACTGGGTGTTACTGGGATGAACTGGGATGAACTGGGGCGTTACCGGGAGGAACTGGGCGTTACTGGGATGAACTGGGATGAACTGGGATGAACTGGGATGAACTGGGTGACCCCGCCGTGACCCGCAGGACGGGCGCTAGCTGCCGGGGCGGGGCCAGGAGCAAACTGGGATAAACTGGGATGAACTGGGCGTTACTGGGATGGAACTGGGATAAACTGGGATGGAACTGGGCGTTACTGGGATGGAACTGGGATGAACTGGAATGGAACTGGGATAAACTGGGCGTTACTGGGATGAATTGGGCGTTACTGGGATGGAACTGGGATGAACTGGGATGGAACTGGAATGGAACTCGGATAAACTGGGGCGTTACTGGGATGGAACTGGAATTGAACTGGACTTTACTGGGATCCAACTGGTCGTTACTGGGATGAACTGGGATGAACTGGGATAAACTGGGATAAACTGGGCGTTACTGGGATGGAACTAGGCGTTACTGGGACGGAACTGGGATGGAACTGGAATTGAACTGGGCGTTACTGGGAGTTACTGGGAGGAACTGGGCGTTACTGGGATGGAACTGGTCGTTACTGGGATGAACTGGGATCCAGCTGGGCGGGCGTTACTGGGATGGACTGGGATGAACTGGGATGGAACTGAAATGGAACTGGGATGGAACTGGGATGAACTGGGCGTTACTGGGGCGTTACGGGGATGGAACTGGGCGTTACTGGGATGAACTGGGCGTTACAGGGATGAATTGGGCGTTACTGGGATGGAACTGGGATGAACTGGGATGAACTGGGATGAACTGGGTGACCCCGCCCGTGACCCCGCAGGACGGGCGCGCGCTGCCGGGGGCGTGGTCGGAGCTGCCAAGGGGCGGGGCCAGCTCGCGCCTGCGCTCAGCCCCGCCCCGAGGACGATGGCGCCACCCTGCGGTGCCGCGCCGTGACGTCACTGCCGGGGGCGGGGCCAGCGCCAAGCGTCACACTGCGCGTGACGTGTGAGCGTACTGGGAGCGACTGGGATGAACTGGGAGCGACTGGGAGGGACTGGGATGGAACTGGGATAGAACTGGGAGGGACTGGGATGGACTGGGAGGGACTGGGATGGAACTGGGAGTGACTGGGATGGACTGGGAGGCGACTGGGAGGGACTGGGATGGACTGGGAGGCGACTGGGAGAGACTGGGAGGGACTGGGATGGACTGGGAGCGACTGGGAGAGACTGGGAGGGACTGGGATGGACTGGGAGGACTGGGAGGGACTGGGATGGAACTGGGATGGAACTGGGATGGACTGGGAGGCGACTGGGAGGGACTGGGAGGAACTGGGAGGGACTGGGAGGGACTGGGAGCGACTGGGAGGAACTGAGAGGACTGGGATGGACTGGGAGAGAACTGGGATGGAACTGGGATAGAACTGGGAGGGACTGGGATGGACTGGGAGGGACTGGGATGAAACTGGGAGTGACTGGGATGGACTGGGAGGGACTGGGATGGATTGGGAGGGACTGGGATATACTGGGAGGGACTGGGATGGGCTGGGATGGACTGGGATATACTGGGAGGGACTGGGATGGACTGGGAGAGAACTGGGAGGAACTGGGAGGACTGGGAGAGACTGGGAGGGACTGGGATGGAACTGGGGTGATTGGGATATACTGGTTTATACTGGTCTATTCCAGTCCGTATCAAGCCGTGCTGGTGTATATGGGTCTATACTGGTTCATACTGGTCTGCTCCTTACTGGTTTATACTGGTGTATACCAGTCTGTACTGGTTTATACTGGTTTAGACTGGTTTATACTGGTGTATACTGGTTTGGACCAGTCCATACTGGTTCATACTGGTCTGTACCAGTCTGTACTGCTCTTTACTGGTCTATACTGGTGTATAACAGTCTGTATCAGTTTATACTGGTTTATACTGGTTTATACTGGTTTAGAGCAGTCCATACTGGTTCATACTGGTCCAAACTGGTGTGTGCTGGTCAGACCTTACGGGCCCACAATAACTCATCGTGTAGATCAGTATTAATCGACTGGTTTATACTGGTTTGTACTGGTCTGTACCAGTCTGTACTGGTTCGTACTGGTTCGTACTGGTTTGTACCAGTCTGTACTGCTCCTTAGTGGTTTATACTGGTCTATACTGGTTTATACTGGTTTATACTTGTTTATACTGGTTTGGACCAGTCCATACTGGTTCATACTGGTCCAGACGAAGTCCATACTGGTTCATACTGGTTTATACTGGTGTGTGCTGGTCAGACCTTACGGGCCCACAATAACTCATCATGTAGATCAGTATTAATCGTTAGTGGTTTATACTGGTTCATACTGGTTTATACTGGTTAATACTGGTTTAGACCAGTCCATACTGGTTCATACTGGTCCAGACCAGTCCATACTGGTTCATACTGGTCCAAACTGGTGTGTGCTGGTCAGACCTTACGGGCCCACAATAACTCATCGTGTAGATCAGTATTAATCGGGACTGGTTTATACTGGTTTGTACTGGTCTGTACCAGTCTGTACTGCTCTTTACTGGTTTATACTGGTGTATAACAGTTTGTACCAGTTTAGACTGGTTTATACTGGTTTAGACCAGTCCGTACTGGTTCATACTGGTCTGTACCAGTCTGTACTGCTCCTTAGTGGTTTGTACTGGTGTATACCAGCCTATACTGGTTTATACTGGTTTATACTGGTTTATACTGGTTTAGACCAGTCCATACTGGTTTATACTGGTTTAGAGCAGTCCATACTGGTTCATACTGGTCCAAACTGGTGTGTGCTGGTCAGACCTTACGGGCCCACAGTAACTCATCGTGTAGATCAGTATTAATCGGGACTGGTTTATACTGGTTCATACTGGTTTATACGGGTTTATACTGGTTTATACCGGTCCGTACTGGTTCATACTGGTCCAGACCAGTCCATACTGGTTCATACTGGTCCAAACTGGTGTGTGCTGGTCAGACCTTACGGGCCTACAGTAACTCATCGTGTAGATCAGTATTAATCGGGACTGGTTTATACTGGTTCATACTGGTTCATACTGGTTTATACGGGTTTATACGGGTTTATACCGGTCCGTACTGGTCCGTACTGGTCCGTACTGGTCTGTACTGGTCAGACGGCCCCGCGGAGCTGGCGCTGCAGGGCTCGGCCGCGGTGCCCGAGGACGGGGAGGCGGCGCTGAGCTGCACCAGTGCTCCCAGTAACCCCCCAGTACGGCTGCGCTGGTGGCTGGGGGGGCGCGAGCTGCGGGCCAGCAGCGAGGGGGCGCTCGGTGAGACTGGGATAAACTGGGAGGGACTGGGAGGGACTGGGATGGACTGGGAGGGACTGGGAGGGACTGGGATGGACTGGGAGGGACTGAGAGGGACTGGGAGGACTGGGATAAACTTGGAGGGACTGGGATGAACTGGGAGGGACTGGGAGGGACTGGGAGGGACTGGGATAAACTGGGAGGGACTGGGAGGGACTGGGATGAACTGGGAGGAGCTGCGGGCCAGCAGCGAGGGGGCGCTTCCGGTGAGACTGGGAGGGACTGGGAGGGACTGGGATAGACTGGGAGGGACTGGGATAAACTGGGAGGGACTGGGAGGGACTGGGAGGGACTGGGATGAACTGGGAGGGACTGGGAGGGACTGGGAGGGACTGGGAGGGACTGGGATAAACTGGGAGGGACTGGGATGAACTGGGAGGACTGGGATGAACTGGGAGGGACTGGGAGGGAGCTGCGGGCCAGCAGCGAGGGGGGGCGCTCCGGTGAGACTGGGCAAACTGGGAGGGACTGGGAGGGACTGGGAGGGACTGGGGGGACTGGGATGAACTGGGATGAACTGGGATAAACTGGGATAAACTGGGAGGGACTGGGATAAACTGGGAGGGAGCTGGGGGCCAGTAGCGAGGGGGCGCTTCCGGTGAGACTGGGGCGAACTGGGAGGGACTGGGAGCCACTGGGAGGGACTGGGATAAACTGGGAGGGACTGGGAGGTACTGGGATAGACTGGGAGGGACTGGGAGGGACTGGGATAAACTGGGAGGGACTGGGATAAACTGGGATAAACTGGGAGGGACTGGGATGAACTGGGAGGGACTGGGATAAACTGGGAGGGACTGGGATGGACTGGGATAAACTGGGAGGGACTGGGATGGACTGGGAGCCACTGGGAGGGACTGGGATAAACTGGGAGGGACTGGGATAAACTGGGAGGGACTGGGAGGGACTGGGATGAACTGGGAGGGACTGGGATAAACTGGGAGGGACTGGGACGGTAACTGGGCAAACTGGGCTGAGATTGGCGGGGACTGGGAGGGAATGGGAGATGACCCTGAGTGACCCGTGAAATGACCTTTGAGTGACCCCTGAGTGACCCCTATGACCCCTGGCGTGACCCCATGACTCCTGCGTGACCCCATGACCCCGGGTGACCCCTGAGTGACCCCATGACCCCTGACTGACCATGAGTGACCCCCGAGTGACCCCTGAGTTACCCCATGACCTTGAGTGACCCCAGAGTGACCGAATGACCCCCGACTGACCTTTTGAGTGACCCCTGAGTTACCCCCTTGCATGGCCTGAGTAACCCCATGACCCCTGAGTGACCCCCTGTGTGACCCTCCCTGAGTGACCCCTGAGTGACCCTGAGTGACCCCGTGACCCTGGAGTGACCCCCTGAATGACCTTCAATGAATTTTAGTGACCCGTGAGTGGCCCTGGGTGACCCCTGAGTTACCCCCATGACCTGAGTGACCCCATGGCGACCCCTGACTGACCCTGAGTGACCCCTGACTGAGTGACCCCTGAGTGACCCCTGAGTGACCCCAGGACCCTTGAGTTACCTTGAGTGACCCCCTCGCGTGATCTCCGTGGTGTCCCTGAATGACCTCTGAATGACCCCTGAGTGACCCCTGAGTGACCC
>JAKWBO010000840.1:0-25433 GCA_034336685.1 Luscinia luscinia
AAAATGATGGGAATCCTGCATCTCCTCACTTAATTAACAAATGAAAGAACCCTAATTAATTAGAGATCGTTAATTAGCCGAGAAAATTGAACGGGAACAAGTCAAGTTTGGGTGTTGGGTTGGCCAATCCCAGTTGGGCACTGGGAGCACTGGGAATGCCGGGAACTCACCGGAATCGTAAAATGATGGGAATCCTGCATCTCCGCACTTAATTAATGAATTAATTCCCCTCTAATTAATTACAGATCGATAATTAGCCATAAAAATTTAATGGCATCACGACAAGCTTGAATTTTGGCATTGGCCAATCCCAGTTGGGACTGGGAGCACTGGGAATACTGGGAACTCTCCAGAACCATGGAATGATGGGAATTCATCATCTCCTCACTTAATGAATGAATCCAGCCCTAATTAATTACAGATCGATAATTAGCCATAAAAATTTAATGGCATCACGACAAGCTTGAATTTTGGCATTGGCCAATCCTGTTGGGCACTGGGAGCACTGGGAATGCCGGGAACTCTCCAGAACCATGGAATGATGGGAATTCATCATCTTCACATTTAATTAATGAATGAATCCACCCTAATTAATTACAGATCATTAATTGGGCAACAAATGGAATGGGAGCAAACGGAGACCAAACCCAAGGTTGGGTGTTGGGTTGGCCAATCCCAGTTGGGCACTGGGACCAGTGGGAATGCCGGAACTCACCGGAACCATGGAACGATGGGAATTTGCCATCTCCTCATTTAATTAGTGAATGAATCCACCCCTAATTAATTACAGATCATTAATTGGGCAACAAATGGAATGGTAGCAAACGGAGACCAAACCCAAGGTTGGGTGTTGGGTTGGCCAATCCCAGTTGGGCACTGGGAGCACTGGGAATGCCGGGAGCTCACCGGAACCATGGAACGATGGGACTTCCTCATCTCCCCACTTAATTAACAAACAACACCCCCCCACCAATTAACACCACCACTAATTACCCACCGACCCCGCCGGGAAAACCCGGGAACGCCCGACCGGCAGCGCCAACGCCCAGGGCAGCTCCAACGCCGCCCGGCACCGCCGAGAACCCGGAACGCCGGAAAGCCAAACCTCCGGACGCTGCCAGCGCCGCCGAGGCCGAGGAGGGCGAAGAGGCGGCGCCAGCACCGGCACCGGCACGCGAAAGCGGCCTTGTCGCCGGCGTGGGTGCGCTGGTGCCGGTTGAGGTGGGAGCTGCGGCTGAAGCACTTGCCGCACTCCTGGCACTTAATAGGGCTTCTACCGGTGTGCACGCTGCCGGTGGATGGTGAGCTCGAGCGCTGGATGAAGCTCTTGCCGCACTCGGAGCACTGGAAGGGTTTCGCCGAGGTGGATGCGCTGGTGCTTGATGAGGTTGGAGGAGACGGCTGAAGCGCTTGCCGCACTCGCGCACTCGTAGGGTTTCTCACCGGTGTGCATCCGGCGGTGCTTGGTGAGGTCGGATTTTGGATGAAGCCTTTGCCGCACTCGGGGCACTTGTAGGGTTTCTCGCCCAGGTCGTTCGTTGGTGCTTGATGAGGTTGGAAGCGGACGCCCGAAGCTCTTCCCGCACTCGGCGCACTTGTAGGGTTTTCTCGCCCGTGTGCATGCGCCGGTGCTTGGCCAGCGCCGAATTCTGCCCGAAGCTTTTCCCGCACTCCGGGCATGCAAACGGCTTCTCCCGGTCTGAGTCCCTTGATCCTTCAAACTCGGCCCCAAATCCAAATTTTGCCGCACTCCCGCACTTCTCCTCCTCCCACGCCAAACCGCAGTCCTCCAAAATCCCGCAGCATTTTTTGGAAGTTTTTCCCGCCTTTTTCCCCTCCTTTTCCCGTTTTTGCCGCATTCCTGGCACGGCTCCCGGTGGATTTTCCGGTGCCGCTCCAGATGGGAGCTCTGGGAGAAACTCTTGCCGCAGCTGCCGCAGCGGAAAGAGTTTTTCCCCCATGTGGATTCGCCGGTGCCGATCCAGGTGGGAACTCCAGGAAAAGCTTTTCCCGCATTCCCGGCACTCGTACGGGTTTGCCGGGGAGCGTGGCCAGCGCCGGTGCTGGGCCAGCGCCGACGCCACGCCGAAACTTTTCCCGCATTCCGCACACTTATGCGGTTTCTCCGCCCGATTCCCGCCCGGGTTTTGGGGATTTTGGGGTTTTTGGCGCATTCCGGTGATGCCGGGCCGCACTCGGCGCAGCGCTCCGCCAACGCCAGCGGCCGCCCGCGGCGTTCGGCGGTGCCGATCCAGGTGGGAACTCCAAGAAAAGCTCTTCCCGCATTCCTGGCACTCATAGGGTTTCTCACGGTGTGAATCCGGCGGTGCCGCTCCAGGTGGGAGTTCCAGTTGAACCCTTTGCCGCAATCGCCCGCACTTGTAGGGTTTTTTCTTCCAGGTGAAGCTTTTGGTGCTTCACCAGCGCCGAACTTCGCGGGAAACTCTTCCCGCTAGACGCCCGCACCGACACGGTGCCAGCGCCGGCGTGGACCCGTCGGTGCTGGATGAACGCCGAGCCCACGCTGAAGGATTTGCCACAGTCGGGGGCATTTGTAGGGATTCTCGCTGAATGCCGCCCGGCGATGCGTCACCAAACTTCGAGCTCAGCCGGAAGCTCTTCCCACACTCCTGGCATTTATGGGCTCGTTCAGCGGCGCCCCGCCCGGCGTTCGGCGGCGCCAGAGCTTTGCCGCAGTCGTGGCACCGGAGGTTCCGCGGCGGGAATTTCTTCAAGCCGGGTTTTTCGGGGGTTGGGGTTCGGCTCTCGGCGCTTCGCGGCGCCGGGTTTGGGGTGGTCGGGGCTCGAAGGGATTTGGGGTTCGGCGTCGCCGGTGTGGCCGAAATTTCGGGTTTTTCCAGAGGGTCCCGGGTGGCTCTTCCTACGTCGTCGTCGCTCGGTGAGGCCGGGATTGCGTCTGGAGGGGGACAAAGGGGCTGGGATGGTTTTTGGGGAATTTTGGGACATTTGGGGGGTTCGGGGGAGTTTTGGGGAGGGTTTGGCATTTTGGGAAGGATTTTGGGAAATTTTAGGAAGGTTTTGGGAGAATTTTGGGGAGGATTTTGGAGTCCTGGGGAGGATTTGGGGAGGTTTTGGGTGTTTGGGAAGAATTTTGGGTAATTTTGGGAAGGTTTTTGGGCTTTTGGGGGGTTTTGGGAAGGTTTTTTGGGTTTTAGGGCCGATTAGGGTTTTGGGGAATTTTGAGAAGGTTTTGGGTATTTTGCAGAGGTTTTTGGGGGGTCCTGGAGAGTTTTTTTGGGGTTTGGGGCGAGATTTTGGGGTCCTGGGGAAATTTTTGGGGAAGTTTTGGAGGTTTTCAGGAGGTTTTGGGAAGGCTTTTGGGTTTTGGGAAGTTTTGGGGTCCTGGGGGATTTTGGGGAAGTTTTTGGGGTTTTGACAGGTTTTGAAGCGGGCTTGGGGTCCTGGGTTTTGGGTTTTGGGGTCCTGGGTGGATTTTGAGTCTTGGTCATGTTGGCCAACTGGAAGAGCCCAAACCCATTCTAGGTTGGATTGGCCAGCTGGAAGAGTCCAACCCATTCAAGGTTGAGTTGGCCAACTGGAAGAGCCAAACCTAATCTAGGTTGCATTGGCCAACTGGAAGAGTCCAATCACTCTCTTGGTTTGGTTGACCAACCAAGATCTTGGTCACGTTGGCCAACTGGAAGAGCCAAATTTACTCTTGGTTGCGTTGTCCAACTGGAAGAGTGCAACGCATTCAAGGTTGAGTTGGCCAACTGGAAGAGCCCTACCCATTCTAGGTTGCATTGGCTAACTGGAAGAGCCCAGCCACACTCTTGGTTGCATTGACCAACTGGAAGAGCCTAACCCATTCTAGATTGGATTGGCCAACTGGAAGAGCCTGACCTATTAAAGGTTGCGTTGGCCAACTGGAAGAGCCCAACCCATTCTAGGTTGCGTTGGCTAACTGGAAGAGCCCAACTTACTCTTGGTTGCGTTGGCCAACTGGAAGAGCCCAAACCCATTCTAGGTTGCGTTGGCCAACTGGAAGAGCACAACCCATTCTAGATTGGATTGGCCAACTGGAAAAGCCCAACCCATTCTAGGTTGGGTTGGCCAACTGGAAGAGCCCAAACCCATTCTAGGTTCAATTGGCCAACTGGAAGAGCACAAACCCATTCTAGGTTGGGTTGGCCAACTGGAAGAGCACAACCCATTCTAGGTTCAATTGGTCAAATGGAAGAGTCTAAACTCATTCTAGGTTGCATTGGTCAACTGGAAGAGCCCAAACACATTCTAGGTTGTGTTGGCCAACTGGAAGAGTCAAACCCACTCATAGTTGAGTTGGGCAACTGGAAGAGCCCAAACCCATTCCAGATTGACTTGGCCAACTGGAAGAGCCAAACCCATTCTAGGTTGAGTTGGCCAAATGGAAGAGTCTAAACTCATTCTAGGTTGGGTTGGCCAACTGGAAGAGCCCAAACCCATTCCAGGTTGGATTGGCCAACTGGAAGACTCCAACCCATTCTAGGTTGAGTTGGCCAAATGGAAGAGTCTAAACTCATTCTAGGTTGGGTTGGCCAACTGGAAGAGCCCAACCCCGCCTTGGCCAAGCCCCGTTGACTCACCGGGACCCAGGCCCCGTCTCCGGTGCGATTCGGCGAACGCCGTGATCCGCGGCCAACTGATGGCGATCTCCTCGGCTGCCGGGAAAAACCGGGCACGGCTCGGACCCGAAATCCGGCAAAATCCGCCGGAATTTGGGCCGGATCAGTTTTTAATTAAAAAACCCAAATTAATTTGAAACTCAAATAATTGAAATTGAATTCATTTAAAACCAAGTTATTTTAAAACTCCAATTAATAAAACCCAAATTAGTTAAAAACCTAATTAATTAAAAACCCAATTAATTTAAAAACCCAAATTAAACAAAAAAAAAATCCTCTAAAACCAAATTAACACAAAACCCAAATAATTAAAATCAAATGTATTAAAACCCAATTCATTAAAAACCCCAAATTAAATTAAAAACCCAAATTAATTAAAACCAAAGTACTTAAAAATCAAATTTATAAAGACCAAATTCATTCAAACCCAAATTAATTAAAAAACAAAATAATTAAAAACCGGATTAATTAAAGAATAAATTAAATAAAACCCAAATAATTAAACCCAAATTTATTTAAACCCAAATTAATTTATAACCCAAAAAATTAAAGCCAAATTTATTTAAAACCAAATTAATTTAAAACCCAAATAATTCAAATCAAATTCACTTAAAATCAAATTAAATAAAACCCAAATTAATTAAAAACCAAATTAATTTTAGACCAAAAAAATTTAATTTTTGGGGTTCAAAATTTAGGAATTAAGGAGAAATCCAAGGAATTTGGGGTCTCACCCAAGGAAATGACGCTCTCGTAGCTCTCCTGCATCTTCTCCAGGAATTCCGAATTTTTTGGGAATTTTTTTGGGGCAAAAAAATCCCAAATCTTTGGAATTCCAACAGCTCTGGGTCAGATTTTGAGATCCTGAGGGGAAAAAAAATTCCTTAAATTTAGGGGTTTTCCATATTTGGGGGGTTTTATAGGGAATTTTTTTAGGGAGGAATTTTTTTAGGGAGGAATTTTTTTGGGAAATTTTTTAGGGAATTTTTTGGGGGTTTTTTGGGAGGGATTTTTAAAAGATTTTTTTAGGGATTTTTTTTTTTTAGGGAATTTTTTTGGGGAAGGAATTCCTTTAGGGAATTTTTGGGGAATTTTTAGGGAATTTTTGGGGGTTTTTGGGAGGGATTTTAAAAGATTTTTTAGGATTTTTTTTTTTTTTTAGGGAATTTTTTTGGGGAAGGAATTCCTTTAGGGAATTTTTTGGGGAATTTTTTGGGGGCAATAATTTTTTTAGAGATTTTTAAAGGGATTTTTTAAAAGGAATTTTTTAGGGATTTTTTTGATGGAAGGAATTTCTTCGAAGAACATTTTTGGGAATTTTTTGGTGAATTTTTTTGGGAATTTTTTGTGGGAAGGGATTTTTTTAAGGAATTTTATTAGGGAATTTTTTTGGGGGAAGAATTTTTTTAGGGATTTGTTAATGGATTTTTTTTTTATTTTTTAAAAGGAATTTTTAGAGAATTTTTTTGGGGAGGGATTTTTAATGGATTTTTTAAGGGTTTTTTTGGGGGGAGGGGAATTTTTTAAGGGAAGTTTTTTAGGGAATTTTTGGGAGGGAATTTTTTAGGGGAGGATTTTTTAAAAGGGACTTTTAAAAGGATTTTTTTTAGGGAATTTTTAGGGATCAGGGATTCCCACCCCCCAAAAAAAAATTCCCACCTTAATTCCCACCCTAATCCCAGTTTTCCAAATTTTGGGAAGGGCTTAAAGAAGGATTTGGGGTTTCCATGGAGAAGAAATCCCGGAGATGAAAGGGTTAAAGAAAAAAGGGATTTTAAAAAAGGGGATTGAAGGAAATTAAAAATGAAAAAAATGGGAAATAAAGGGGGAAAATGGGAATAAAACGGGAATAAAGAGGGGGAAATGGGAAATAAAAAGGGGTAAAAAACTGGAGAAAATGGGAAATAAAGGGGAAAAACGGGAATAAAGGGAAATAAAACGGGACAAAAAATGGAATAAAGGGAAATAAAAGAAAAAAAACCCGGGAATAAAGGAGGGATAAAATAAGGGGGAAAAACCGGGAGAAAAATCCTGAAAATCGCGGCAGAAAATGGGGGGAAAACGGGGAAAAACGGGAAAAAAAACCGGGAAAAAATAGAGATAAAATGGAGTCTCTCAGCAGGGCTACGAGGAGAGGGAAAAATCAGAATAAAAACCACGAAAAACCCGCGAATTTGGGGGATTTTGGGGTAAAAAAAGCGGATCCGGAATGGGGGGAAAAAATTCGGGAATTCCAAGGGTTAAAATCCAAGATTTCTGGGAATTTCCTCCCCTCCCCATCCCCCTTTTTTTTTAATTTTAATTAATTGGATTTTTTATTCTCAGGGCGCGGTCAGGTGAGGAATATTTGGTTTTTTGGGGTGAAAAATCGCGGTTTTTTAATTACCTGGATGGCGGAGGAAAAGCTGGAGGAGCAGGGGGGAAATGTAAAAAAATAAAATTTAAATAATGGGAATTTTTGGGGTGGGGGGATGGGGAAAAATAAAATAAAATAAAATTTAAAAAGGGGGAGGGGCGGGTGTTGCACGTCGGCTCCGTGATCCCAGGACACACAGGAAGGGGTTGGAGCAAAGGAAAAAAAAAAAATCAAAAATCCGGGAATTTGGGAAAAAAAAAGGGGGGACAGGAAAAAGAAAAGGGGGGAGGGGAAGGAGCGCGAGAAGGAGAAAATCGGGGAAAAAAAAGGAGAAAACGGGAAAAAAACCGGGAAAAAATCGGATTTAAGGGTGGGTGGTGGGGGGTGGGGGAGGGAAATTCCCGGTTTTTGGGGTTTTTGGGATTTGGGGAGGGGGAGGAGGCGGAGCCGCCCCGGCTTTATCCCCGCGGGGTGGGGGAGGGATTTTGGGGGTTTTTGGGGGGGTTTTGGGATTTTTTGGGGAGAGGATTTGGGGTGGGGAGGGGGGGTGGGGATTTGGGGAATATCGGGATTTTGGGGGTTAAATCGTGGGAAAATGGGGATTTTGGGGTAATTAATGGGAATTTTGGGTGTTTTAATTAATGGAAAAATGTGAATTTTTGGGGTAATTAATGGGAATTTGGGGTGCTTTAATTAATGGAAAAATGAGGATTTTTGGGATAATTAATGGGAATTTTGGGTGTTTTAATTAATGGAAAAATGGGGATTTTGGGGTGTTTTAATTAATGGAAAAATAGGAATTTTGGGCTGTTTTAATTAATGGAAAATGGGGATTTTTGTGGTTAATTCATGGGAAAAATGGGAATTTTTTGGATAATTAATGGGAATTTTGGGCATTTTAATTATTTTAAAAATGAAAATTTTGGGTGCTTTAATTAATGGAAAAATGGGGATTTTTGGGGTTAATTCATGGGAAAAATAGGAATTTTTTGGGTAATTAATGGGAATTTTGAGCGCTTTGATTAATGGAAAAATGGGAATTTTTGGGGTTAATTCGTGGGAAAAATGGGGATTTTTTTGGTAATTAATGGGAATTTTGGGTGTTTTAATTAATGGAAAAATGTGAATTTTTGGGGTAATTAATGGGAATTTGGGGTGTTTTAATTAATGGAAAAATGCGGATTTTTGGGATAATTAATGGGAATTTTGGATGTTTTAATTAATGGAAAAATGAGGATTTAGGGGTGTTTTAATTAATGGAAAATGGGGATTTTTCATGGAAAAATGGGAATTTTTTGATAATTAATGGGAATTTTGGGCGTTTTAATTATTGGAAAAATGAGAATTTTGGGGTGCTTTAATTAATGAAAAAATGGGAATATTTGGGGTAAATTCGTGGGAAAATGGGGATTTTTGGAGTAATTAATGGGAATTTGGGGTGTTTTAATTAAGGGGAAAATGGACATTTGGGTGCTTTAATTAATGGGAAAAATGGGAATTTTTGGGATAATTAATGGGAATTTTGGGTGCTTTGATTAATGGAAAAATGGGAATTTTTGGGGTTAATTAATGGGAATTTTGGGTGCTTTAATTAATGGAAAAATGGGGATTTTTGGGGCTAATTCGTGGGTAAAATGGGAATTTTTGGGGTTAATGGGAATTTTGGGTGTTTTAATTAATGGAAAAATGGCAATTGTTTGGGCTACTTCGTGGGAAAAATGGGAATTTTGGGTGCTTTGATTAAGGGAAAAATGGGGAATTTTGGGATAATTAATGGGAATTTTGGGCGTTTTAATTATTGGAAAAATGAGAATTTTGGGTGCTTTAATTAATGGAAAAATGGGGATTTTTGGGGTTAATTCATGGGAAAAATAGGAATTTTTGGGGTACTTAATGGGAATTTTTGGTGTTTTAATTAATGGAAAAATGTGAATTTTTGGGGTAATTAATGGGAATTTTGGGTGCTTTAATTAATGGAAAAATGAGAATTTTGGGGTGCTTTAATTAATGAAAAAATGGGAATATTTGGGGTAAATTCGTGGGAAAATGGGGATTTTGGGGGTAATTAATGGGAATTTGGGGTGTTTTAATTAAGGGGAAAATGGACATTTGGGTGCTTTAATTAATGGGAAAAATGGGAATTTTTGGGATAATTAATGGGAATTTTGGGTGCTTTGATTAATGGAAAAATGGGAATTTTGGGGTTAATTAATGGGAATTTTGGGTGCTTTAATTAATGGAAAAATGGGGATTTTTGGGGCTAATTCGTGGGTAAAATGGGAATTTTTGGGGTTAATGGGAATTTTGGGTGTTTTAATTAATGGAAAAATGGCAATTGTTTGGGCTACTTCGTGGGAAAAATGGGAATTTTGCGTGCTTTGATTAATGGGAAAATGGGGAATTTTGGGGTGTTTTAATTAAGGGAAAAATGGGAATTTTTGGGTGTTTTAATTAATGGAAAAATGGGGATTGTTGGGGTTAATTCGTGGGAAAAATGGGGATTTTTGGGATAATTAATAGGAATTTTGGGTGCTTTGATTAACGGAAAAATGAAAAATTTTGGGATAATTAATGGGAATTTTTGTTTTAATTAATGGAAAAATGGATCATTTAATTCGTGTAAAAATGGGAATTTTGGATCGTTTAATTCCTGGAATTTTTGGGGATGGGATTTTTTGGGTCTGGGATTTCCAGGAATTTTTATTTTTATTTTTGTTTCTTTTGGGGTTTTCCAGGATGGATCCGTGGGGTGAGGAGGAGGAGGAGGAGGAGCCCGAGGTGATTTTTGGGGATGAGGAGGAAGATCCCAACAGGATGCAGGGTAAGTTGGGGAAAATCCCATAAAACCCAAAAATCCCAAAAATAAATCCCTTAAATAAATCCCATAAACCAGTATTATAAATCAATCCCATAAATCAATCCCATAAATAAATCACAAAAATCCAATAAATCAATCCCATAAATCCCATAAATAAATTCCACAGAACCCATACACAAATCCTATAAATCCCATAAATCAATCCTATAAATAAATCCCATAAATCAATCCCAAAAATAAATCTCATAAATCCTATAAATCAATCCCATAAATCAATCCCAAAAATCCCATAAAGAAATCCCATAAATAAATCCAGTAAATCCCATAAATACCATAAATCAATCTTATAAATAATCCTATAAATAAATCCCATAATTCAGTCCCATAAATAAATCTCATTAATCAATCCCATAAATCAATCCCAAAAATCCCATAAACCAATCCCTAAATAAATCCTAAAAATCAATCCCAAAAATCAATCCCATAAACCAATCCCATAATTCAATCTCATAAATCAATCCCATAAATCAATCTCATAAATAAATCCCATAATTAAATCCCATAATTAAATCCCATAAATAAATCAAATAAATCCCATAAATCAATTCTATAAATCCCATAATTCAGTCCCATAAATAAATCCAGTACATCCCATAAATCAATCTCATAAATCAATCCCAAAAATAAATTCCATAAATCAATCCCATAAATAAATCCCAAAAATAAATCCCATAAATAAATCCCATAAATCCCATAAATCCCATAAATCCCATAAATCCCATAAATCTGTGCCCTCGATCCCGATTGAAATTCCCATGAAATCCCATGGGAATCCCAACTTTTTTTTTAATTCAATCCCAAATTTCCCCTCGATCCCCATCCCAAAAATCCCAAAAAATTAAAATGGGAATGTTTCCGTTCCCGTGGGATCGAGGGGGAAAATTGGGAAAATCCAATTTTGGGATTTTAGTGGGATTGGGATTTTTTGGGATGGGGGTTGAGGGGGAAATTGGGAAAAAATGGGGGGAAATCCACAACAACTGGGGGAAAAATCCATGGAAAATATGGGGAAAAAAATCAACAAAAATAGAGAAAATTCCACAAAATATGGGGGGAAACCCCACAAAAAATGGGGAAAAATACATTAAAAATGGAGGTGGAAATATATTTTAAAAATGGGGAAAATCTGTGAAAAATGGGGGGAAAATACCCAAAAAAGGGGGAAAAATCCACAGAAAAATCAGAAAAATGCCACAAAAAATCACAAAAAGTGGGGGAAAAAATTATATTAAAAATGGGGAAAAAAGTCACGAAAATGGGGAGAAAATCCCATAAAAATGGGGGGGGAAATACACAAAATGGGGGAAGAATATCCAAAAATGGGGGAAAAGGCACAAAAATGGGGGAAAAAATCTATAAAAAATAGAGGAAAAAATCTATAAAAATGGGGAGAAAATTCCACGAAAAATGGGGAAAAGAATCCACAAAAAATGGGGGAAATTCATGCAAAATGAGGGGGAAATTAAAAAATAGGGAAAATTTATGAGAAAAAAGGCAGGGAGAAAATCACAAAAAATAGGGGAAATACCCCAAAAATGGGGGGAGGGGAAAAGCCACAAAAAAGGGGGGAAAATCCACAAAAATGGGGAAAAAAATTCACAAATAATGGAGGAAATGAAATTTAAAAAGGGGAAAATCCATAAAAAATAGGGAAAAAATCCATTAAAAAAGGAGGGAAAAATCCAGAAAAATGGGGAAAATTCACCAAAAGTATGGGGGGAAACTGACAAAAAATTGAGAAAATTTCACCAAAAAAAGAGGGAAAATCCACAAAAAATGAGGGAAAAATCCACAAAAAATGGGGAAATAATTCCACAGAAATGGCGAAAATGCGACAAAAAATGGGGAAAATTCCACAAAAAATGGGGAAAATCCAGAAAAAAATGGGAAAAAAACATCCGCTGAAAATGGAGAAAAAAACCCAAAAAAAGGGGGGAGAAATACACAAAAAAAAAAGGAAAATCCAACAAAAAATGGAGAAAATGCCACGAAAAATGGGGAAAAATCCGTAAAAAATAGGGAAAAAATACAGAAAAAATGGAGGGGAAATCCAAAGAAAAAAGAGGAAAAAAACCACAAGAAATGGGAAAAAAATCCCACAAAAATGGGGAAAATTCTACAAAAAAAATGGGGAAAATTCCATAAAAAATGGGGAAAATTCCATAAAAAATGGGGAAACATTCCCAAAAAATGGGAAAACCCCAGAAAATTTTCCCTCCTCTCCGAACCCCCAGGAACCCCAGAGTCGAACCCGACCCTTCCGGACGCTGCCGAAATCGTGGAGTTGGACCCGGACGCGCCGTCGTTCCCGAATCCCGACTTCTCCGAGCGCGAAACTCTGCGCTGGACCGTGGTCCAGCAGATCGACCCCGGGACGTCGGGAAGAAACGGGAGGAGAACGCCCAAATCGCCGAATTTCACCAACTTCAAGAGCATCATCGTGCTTCAAAAAAGCTACGAGTGCTCGGAGTGCGGGAAGAGCTTCAGCTGCAGCTCCCATTTTTCCAAGCACCGCCGGACGCACACTGGGGAAAAACCATTCCGGTGTTCGCACTGCGGCAAAAGCTTCAACGTCTCTTCCAACCTTTACCGGCACCAGCGCGGGCACGGCGGCGCGGGCTCGGCTCCGGATTCGGCGCCGCGGGGTCTCCCCTACAAGTGCCAGGAGTGCGGGAAGAGTTTTCGGCGGAACAAAGAGCTGGCGACGCACCGGCGGCTGCACACCGGGGATTTGCCGTTCCGGTGCGGCGACTGCGGGAAGAGTTTTTCGTGGAGCTCCCACTGGTTGAGGCATCAGCGGATTCACACCGGAGAGAAGCCCTACGAGTGCCCCGAGTGCGGGAAGAGTTTTTCCAGGAGTTCGCACCTCTACCGGCACCAAGCGGCCGGCCACGCCGGGCGGCCGCCAGACATCTGCACCTACTGCGGGCGGAGTTTCGGCAGCATCCTCCACTTTGAGCGGCACCAGGGCACCCACACCGGCGTCCGGCCCTACAAGTGCTCGCTGTGCCGCAAGAGCTTCGGCGACGCGCCGGCGTTGGTGAAGCACCAGCGTCTTCACCTGGGCGAGGGCCCGTTCCGGTGCGAGGAGTGCGGCAAAGCCTTCGGCGCCCGCTCGCAGTACGCGCGGCACCGGCGCAGCTTCCACGGCGGCGCCGAGAAGCCGTACCGGTGCGGGGATTGCGGGAAGAGCTTTTCCTGGAGCTCCCACTGGGAAAGACACCAGAGGATCCACACTGGAGAGAAGCCCTACGAGTGCCCCGAGTGCGGGAAGAGTTTCGGCAGGACGTCGCACCTCTACCGGCACCAGCGGACGCACGCCGGCGGGCAGCCCCACGTCTGCGGCGAGTGCGGGAAGAGCTTCAACTCCACGCTCCACTTCCAGAAGCACCAGCGGGCGCACGGAGCCGGGGCCAGGAAAAGCTGCTCCGAGTGCGGGAAATCCTTCTCGGATCCGTCGGCGTTGGCCAAGCATCGGCGGGTTCATGAGGAGACTCAAAAAAGTGGGAAGTCCTTGGTTGAGTCGCAAAAACCCGTCAGCGAGTCCCAAAAAATGGGAAATATTCTGTAGAATCCCAAAAATTGGGAAATCCGTCACTGAGTCCCAAAAAATGGGAAACCCGTCGCTGAGTCCCAAAAGTTGGAAGATCCTCCGTTGAATCCCAAAAATCTGCTCCGAGTGCGGGAAATCCTTCTCGGATCCATCGGCGTTGGCCAAGCATTGGCGGGTTCATGAGGAAGTCCAAAAAAGTGGGAAGTCCTTGGTTGAGTCGCAAAAAGTTGGGAAATCCGTCACTGAGTCCCAAAAAATTGGGACATCTGTCGCTGAGTCCCAAAAAATTGGAAAATCCTCCGTTGAATCCCAAAAATCCATCACTGAGTCCCAAAAAGATGAGAAATCCTCCGTTGAATCCCAAAAATCCTTTGATGAATCCCAAAAAAATGGGAAATCCTCTGTTGAGTCCCAAAAAAATGGAAAATCCTCCGTTGAAACCCAAAAATCCTTTGTTGAATCCCAAAAAAATGGGAAATTATTCGTTGAGTCCCAAAAAAATGGGCAATCCTGCATAGAATCCCAAAAATCCTTCATTGAATCCCCCAAAAATGGGAAATATTCTGTAGAATCCCAAAAATCCTTCGTTGAGTCCCAAAAAAATGGGAAATCTTCTGTCGAATCCCAAAAATCCTTAGCTGAATCCCACGACTCCGGCGGGAATTTCGGGATGGGATCCCGACTCCAGAGTCACGGAGAGGAGGAAATGCCGGAGGGGTGAAAGAAAAATTCGGGAATTTTTAGTTTTTGTTCCCGGAATTCCCGGCCGTAGATTTGGGTAGGGTAGAGTAGGAAAGTAGGGTAGATAAAGAAAATTTTAAAAAAATGGAATTTCTGGTTTTTTTCTGGAAAAACGTGAGTTTTCCCAGGAGGAAAAAAACGGGATGGAGTCGAAGAAAATCCTGGAATTTTTTTTGGGGGGGAGGTTTGAGATTGGAAAAGTCGGAATTCCGGGCGGTTCCGTAATTTATTGTATTTATTCAGCTGGAAGATCCCGAATCTGGGAAAAAACAAAAAAAAAAATTTGGGAATTGGTCCCAAAATCCTCGTGGATTAATTTTTTTTTTTTTTTTTCCCAGGATGGAAAAAGTTGGGGTGGGAATTCCAGAGATTTTCCCGGTGTTTTGGGGTTTTTTTGGGAATTTTTGGGATTTTCTTCTTTGTTTGTAATGTGAATAAAAAATAGATTTAGTGAGGAATTCCTGGAATTTTTTCTTGGAGCTGTTCATGAAATGAGGGGGGAAAAAACTGGGAATAATTCCTGGGAAAATTGGGAATTCTTGGGAATTTTGGGGAAAATCCTTGGGGAGTTCTTTGGGAATTTTTTTGATGGCTTGGGAATTTTGGGGCTAAATTTTTGGGAATTCTTTGGGTATTTGGGAATTTTTTGGGGGCAAATATTTGGGACTTTTGGGGCAAATCCATTGGAATTTGGGGTGCAAATCCTTGGGAATTTTGGGAACAAATCCTGGGAATTTTTGGGGTAAATTTCTGGGAATTCTTTGGGCGCTTGGGGGATTTTTTTGGCATTTCAGGAATTTTTTGGGGGCAGGTCTCTGGGAATTTGGGGGAAAATCTTTGGGTTGGGAATTTTGGGTTCAAATCTTGGGAATTTTGGGGATAAATATTTGGAAATTTTTGGGCATTTGGGGATTTCTTTTTTTTTTTTTTTATTTTTTTTTTTTTTTCTCATTTGGGGAATTTTTGGGGGGCAAATCCTTTGGAGATTTTTGGGGCAAATTCTTGGGAATCCTTTGGACAATTGGGGAAAATTTTTTGGCTTTTGGGGGGCAAATCCTTGGGAATTTTTTGGGGTAAATCTTTGGGAATTCTTTGGGCATTTTTTGGGAATTTTTTTGGCATTTGGGAATTTTTGGGGGCAAATCCTTGGGAACTTTGGGGTGAAAATATCTGGGAATTTTGGGACAAATCCTTGGGAATTTGGGGGCAAATTCTGGGAATTCTTTGGGCATTTGGGGAAATTTTGGGGCAGATCCGTGGGAACTTTGGGATGTAAATCTTTGGGAATTTTGGGACAAATCCTTGGGAATTTTGGGGTTTAAATCCTTGGGAATTTGGGGTGAAAATCTCTGAGAATTCCTTTGGGCATTTGGGGAATTTTTGGGGACATTTGGGCATATTTTGGGGGACAAATCCTCGGAAGTTTTTTGCACATTTTTGGAATCTTTTGGGCAAACCTTTGGGTGATTTTTGGGGAGAAATCATCGGGAATTTTGGGGATAAATCTTTGAGGATTCTTTGGGCATTTGGAGAATTTTGGGGGAAAATCCTTGGAAATTTTGGGGGCAAATCCTTGTGAATTTTAAGGGTAAATCTTTGGGAATTCTCTGGGCATTTTTGGGGAATTTGTTTTGGCATTTGGGGATTTTTGGGGGCAAATCCTTGGGAATTTTTGGAGCAAATTTTGGGAATTCTTTGGGCATTTGGGGATTTTTGGGGCAAATCCTTGGGAATTTTGGGGTTTAAATCCTTGGGTATTTTGGTGCAAATCTCCGGGAATTCTTTGGGCACCTGGGGAATTTTTGGGGGGCAAATCCTCGTGAATTTTAAGGGTAAATATTTGGGAATTCTTTGGGCATTTTTTGGAAATTTTTTTGGCATTTGGGGATTTTTGGGGGCAAATCCTTGGGAACTTTGGGGTGAAAATATCTGGGAATTTTGGGACAAATCCTTGGGAATTTTGGGGTTTAAATCCCTGGGAATTTGGGGTGAAAATCTCTGAGAATTCTTTGGGCATTTGGGGAATTTTTTTGGGGACATTTGGGGATATTTTGGGGGACAAATCCTTGGGAATTTTGGAGGCAAATCCTTGTGAATTTTAAGGGTAAATCTTTGGGAATTCTTTGGGCGTTTTTTGCGAATTTATTTTGGCATTTGGGGATTTTTGGCGGGCAAATCCTTGGGAATTTTTTGGAGCAAATTTTTGGGAATTCTTTGGGCATTTGGGGATTTTTTGGGGCAAATCCTAGACAATTTTGGGGTTTAAATCCTTGGGAATTTTGGTGCAAATCTCTGGGAATTCTTTGGGCATTTGGAGAATTTTGGGGGCAAATCCTTGGGAGATTTTTTGGGGCAAATCCTAGGAAGTTTTGGTGCAAATCTCTGGGAATTCTTTGGGCACTTGGGGAATTTTGGGGGGCAAATTTTTGGGAATTCTTTCGGCATCCCGGGAATTTCTGGGCGACGCCTGGGGAAGTTTTTTTGGAGGAGGAGGGAGGGAGAGAAGGAAAAGGGGGGAGGAAGAGGAGGAGGAGGAGGAGGAGGAAGAAAAAGGGGGAAGGAAGAGAAAGGGGGGAGGAAGAGGAGGAGGATGAGGAGGATGAGGAAGAGGAGGAAAAGCGGGGAGAGGGAGGAGGAGGAGGAGGAGGGAGGGAGGAAGAGGGGGAGGGAAGAAAAGGAGGGGAGGGGGAGGAGGAGGAAGAGGGGGAGGAGGAGGGATGGGGAGGGGGAGGGAGGAGGCGGCGGCTCCACTGTATCCGGGTCACGGCGGGAGCCGCCGCCAGCGGCACCGGGACCGGGAGCGGGACCGGAGAGGGATTCGAACCGGGTCGGGACCGGGTTGGGGTCGGGATTCGAACCGGGTCGAGAGTGGGGTAGGGACTGGGATTCGAACCGGGTCGGGGTCGGGAGCGGGATCGGGATCGGGATTTGAATCGGGTCGGGATCGCGTCGGGATCGGGATTTGAACCGGGTCGGGATTGGGATTCGAACCGGGTCGGGAGCGGGTTGGGGTCGGGATTTGAACCGGGTCGGGATCGGGATTGGGATTAGGATGGGGAATTGGGATGGGGATCGGGTCGGGACCGGAAAGGGTCGGGATTTGAACCGGGTCGGGATCGGGATTTGAACCGGGAATTGAGATGGGGATCGGGTTGGGGTCAGGGTCGGGGTCGGGATCGGGATCGGGTCAGGATCGGGATTTGAACCGGGTCGGGATCGGGATTTGAACCGGGTCGGGATCGGGATCGAGATTAGGATGGGGAATTGGGATGGGGATCGGGTCGGGATCGGGATTTGAACCGGGTCAGAATCGGGTCTGGGACTGGGATTTGAACCCGGTTGGGAGCGGACCGGGATTGGGATGGGGATTAGGATTTGAACTGGGTCGGGATCGGGAATTGGGATGGGGATCGGGTCTGGAGCGGGATCAGAATCGGGATCAGGATTTGGGATCGGGACCGGGATCGGTGCAGGGAGACCCCAAAACCCTCCCCCAGCCTGAAATGATCCCGAATTTCTCCCCAAATCCTTCATGAAATTCCCTCTAAATCCACCCCAAAAATGCCCCCAAATTATCCTAAAAGTCCCTCCCCAAATCATCCCAAAATTATGCCAAAATTTTCCCCAAATCCATCATGGAATTATCCCAAATTCCTCCCAAATCCACCCCAAAAATCCCGAAAATTATTCCAAAATTCCTCCCAAATCATCCCAAAATTATCCAAAAATTCTCTGCAAATCATCCCAAAATTATCCCAAAATTCTCCCCAAATCCACTCCCGAATCCATCCCAAAATTTTCAAAAAAGTCCTCCCAAAATTCCCTCAAATCCACCCAAATTTTCCCCAAAATACACCCCAAAATTACCTCCAAATCCATCCCAAAATCACCCCAATATTATCCCAAAATTATCCCAAAATTCCCCCCAAATCCAGCCCAAATTATCCCGAAATTATCCCAAAATTCCTCCCAATTAATTCCTGAAATTCCCTTTAAATCCACCCCAAAATTCCCTCAAATCCACCCCAAAATTATCCCAAAATTCCTCCAAATTATCCCAAATTTTCCCCCAATCCATCCCAAAATCATCCCAATATTGCCCCAAAATCACCCCAAAATTATCCCAAAATTCCCCCCAAAATCCACCCCAAAAATTGGGATGCAGCCCCTGGAAAAGCCCCAAAATTTGGGATTTTTGGGCTCCTAATGGAGATTTGGGGGTTTTTGGGATTTTCGTTGCAGGTTCGGATTTGGGATTTTTGAGAGAATCCCCCAAATTTGGGGTGAAGATGCAGGAGAATTATGAGAACGTCATTTCCTTGGGTAAGGAAATCCCAAAATTTCAGGAATTTTGGGAATTTTCAGGGAATTCCCAATGGAGAATTTAAGGGAGAAAAGGGAAAATTTTGGGAGAAGAATTTTGGGATTTTTTTGGGGTCCTAAGGGCAAAATTTTTTGGGAATTCTGGAATTTTGGGGGGAATATTTTTAAAATTTGGAGTTGGGAATTTGAAGTTTTCCCAAGGCACAAATTTGGGAAATTTTGGGAATTTTTTGGGAATTCCCAGGGCAAAATTTGAGGAATTTTGG
The DNA here is from genome assembly GCA_034336685.1 of Luscinia luscinia. Lineage (NCBI taxonomy): Eukaryota > Metazoa > Chordata > Aves > Passeriformes > Muscicapidae > Luscinia > Luscinia luscinia. The sequence goes on from JAKWBO010000840.1 coordinate 18,743, forward strand.
TAATTTTCAGGAGTTCCCCAAGACACAAATTTTGGAGAATTTTCGGATTTTTTAGTGGGAATTCCCAAGGCACAAATTTTGGGATTTTTGGGGGGGAAATTTTGGGAATTCCCAAAGTCACAAATTTGAGGGAATTTTCCCATTTTTTTGGGAATTCCCAGGGCAAAAAATTTGAGGAATTTTGGGAATTTTCAGGAGTTCCCCAAGTCACAAATTTCGGAGAATTTTCGGATTTTTTTAGTGGGAATTCCCAGGTCAGAAATTTGAGGGAATTTCCCCATTTTTTGTGAATTCCCAGAGCGAAAAATTCGAAGAATTTCAGATTTTTTTAACCCCCCCAAAAAATTCCAGCTGAGATTTGGCTGCCTCACTTCCCCTGGAATTATTTCCCCCCCCGCAAAAAAAAAAAATTTGACCCAAAATTTGGGAATTTCAACCCAAAACTGAGCCAGGGTGGGAAAACGAGGCGAGGAAATTCCCAATTTTCCCAAAATTCCTGTTTTTTTCCCCAAAAGCCGAGGAAATCGCCATCAGCTGGCCCCGGATCACGGCGTTCGCCGAATCCCACCGGAGACGGGGGCTGGTGCCAGGTGAGTTGGGAAAAATCCCAAAAAATTTGGGATAAATTCCGACAATTTTGGTTAATTCTTAATTTTTTGGGGGAGGAATTTTGGGTGGATTTATTTGGGTTTCTGGGGTGGGAATTTCAGGGGGAAGAAAAGGGAATTTTAAGGAATTTTTTTGGGGGGGTGAAAAATGGTTAAGTTGAAATTTTGGGGTGTTTGGAATTCTGGAGGAATTTCGGGAATTCTTGGAGGTTTTTGGAGATTCTCAGATTGGAGCGAATTCCTCAGGTCATTTTATCCCGTTTTATCCTTTTTTTAAAATTTTTTCCCATTTTTCCCCCATTTCCATTTCCCTCATTTTCCCCTCTTTCCCCCATTTCTCCCCATTTTCGCATTTCACCCATTTCCCCATTTTTCCAATTTTCCCCATTATTCTCCATTTTATTCCCATTTTTTCCCATTTTTTTTCTCATTTTATCCCATTTTTCCCATTTTATCCCATTTTCCCATTTTCCCATTTTTCTCCATTTTATTCCCATTTTTTCCCATTTTTTCTCATTTTATCCAATTTTTCCCTTTTCCCCCCATTTTCCCCCATTTTTCCCCACTTATTTGCATTTTTATCCCATTTTTCCCATTTTCCCCATTTTTTCTCATCCCATTTTTTCCCATTTTCCTCCTTTTTTCCCATTTTCCCATTTTTCTCCATTTTTCCCCTTTTTTTCTCATTTTATCCCATTTTTTCCCATTTTATCCCATTTTATCCCATTTTTACCCATTTCCCCCCATTTTTTTCCATTTTTCTCCATTTTTCCCATTTTCCCCCCTTTTTTCATTTTATCCCATTTTTCTCCATTTTATTCCCATTTTATCCCATTTTATCCCCATTTTCCCCATTTTATTCCCATTTTTCCCCATTTTATTCCCATTTTATCCCATTTTATCCCATTTTATCCCATTTTTACCCATTTCCCCCATTTTTTCCATTTTCTCCATTTTTCCCATTTTCCCCCCTTTTTCATTTTATCCCATTTTTCTCCATTTTATTCCCATTTTATCCCATTTTATTCCCATTTTATCCCCATTTTTTCCCCATTTTATTCCCATTTTATTCCCATTTTATCCCCATTTTATCCCATTTTATTCCCATTTTATCCCATTTTATCCCATTTTATCCCCATTTTTCCCCATTTTATCCCATTTTATTCCCATTTTATTCCCATTTTATCCCCTTTTTTTTCCCCATTTTATCCCCATTTTCCCCCCATTTTATCCCCATTTTATCCCATTTTATCCCATTTTTCCCCATTTTTCCCCTCTCTCAGCCCCCGGATCCCGACGGGACCAGCCCACCCTCCCCGCTGCCCCTCCCCTCCCCCGGCCGAGAGAAGGGGTCTCGACCTGCGCCGGCAGCTGGGGCTGATCCTACAGACGGCCGGCAGGAGCCAGGTGGAGAAGATGCTGCGGGAGCTGGTGAGGGAGCAGAGCCAGGCCGGCAAACGCCGGCAGCGCCGCCGGCCCGCCAAGGACGCAGGTGAGATTTGGGGGTCTCCCAAAAAAATTCCCAAAAAAATTCCCAAAAGAAACGGGCTTGGAGTGTCGAAAATGAGATTTTTTTTATGGTCTTGAGCAATTTTTGGGGGTTTTCTACAAAAAAATTCCCAAAAAAACGGGGTTGGAGTGTCGAAAATGAGATTTTTTTGATGGTCTTGAGCAATTTTTTGGGTTTTTCCAAAAAATTCCCAAAAAAATTGGGGTTGGATTGGTCGAAATGAGATTTTTGGAAGAGTCATAAGGAATTTTTGGAATTTTAGGAGTGGCCAAAGTTTGAGGTGAGATCTGGGGTCTGCCAAAAAAATTCCCAAAAACATCGGGCTTGGAGTGTCGAAATGAGATTTTTTTTTATGGTCTTGAGCAATTTTTGGGGTTTTCTACAAAAAATTCGCAAAAAAAGAGTGTTGGAGTGTCGAAAATGAGATTTTTGATGGTCTTGGCAATTTTTTGGGTTTTCTTCCAAAAAATTCCCAAAAAAATCGGGGTTGGAGTGTCGAAAATGATATTTTTTGAAGAGTGATAAGGAATTTTTGGGAAATTTGGGTGTGGCCAAAGTTGGAGGTGAGTTTTGGGATTTTTTCCAAAAAATTCCTGGAAAAAATTGGGGTTGGAGGTGTCAAAAATGAGTTTTTTTTTGGAGACATTTTTGGGCTTTTTGGGAATTCTGGGGAAGAGGTTTAGGGGTCCAACGAGGTCAAGGTTGAATCCAACTGTGGAATTCCATGGAAAAATTTGGGGTGGGATTGGAATTTTGGGGTCAATGGATCCATGGCCAAGGTCAATGATCAACATAAATGCAATCAATGGAATTCCATGGAAAAATTTGGGATTGGATGGGAATTTTGGGGTCAATGGATCCATGGCCAAGGTCAATGATCAACGTTGACCCAATCCATGGAATTTCACCAAAAAATTTGGGATGGGATTGGAATTCTGGGGTTGACCAGGTCATGGCCAAGGTCAATGGTCAACATTGACCCAATTCATGGAATTTTGCCAAAAATTTGGGGTGGGATGGGAATTTTGGTGTCAATGGATCCATGGCCAAGGTCAACGGATCCATGGCCAAGGTCAATGGTCAACGTCAACCCAACTAAGGAATTCCATGGAAAAATTTGGGATTGGATGGGAATTTTGGGGTCAATGGATCCATGTCCAAGGTCAATGATCAACGTTGACCCAATACATGGAATTTCACCAAAAATTTGGGGTGGGATGGGAATTTTGGTGTCAATGGATCCATGGCCAAGGTCAACGGTCAACGTCAACCCAACTAAGGAATTCCATGTAAAAATTTTGGATTGGATTGGAATTTTGGGGTCAGTGGTCAAGGTCAATGGTCAACGTTGACCCAATCCATGGAATCCAGGAAGGGTTTGGGTTGCCATTCAAGTTCCCCATCCCGGTGCAGGTGCCGGCACCGGGAGCGGCCCGAGGGCGATCCAACCCCTCCAACCACCCAAGACCCGCCGCCGCTCAGCCCCAAACCGACCCCGACCCTCCGGCAGCGCCGAGAACCAAACCCTCCGGGACCTGCTCGGAATGTGGCAAAACCCGGCCAAACCCCGGCGCTGCGCCCGAGTGCTGCCGGGCGCTGCCGGGCAACCGGAGCGCGCCGCGTGGAGAAACCGCACCGCTGCGGCGACCGCGGCAAAGGCTTCAGCCGCGGCTCCAACCTGGCGCAGCACCGGCGCATCCACACCGGGGAGAGGCCGCACGGTCGCGGGATTGCGGCAAGGGGTTCATCCAGCGCTCCGACCTGGAGCGGCACCGGCGCAGCCCACACCGGGCGAGCCGTACCCGTACTGGCGCGACTGCGGCAAACGCTTCAGCGTCAGCTCGCACCTGGACCGGCACCGCCGCGACGCACGCCGGCGGGCCGGACCGCCGGGGCAGGCACAACAGCAGCAACAACAACCCCGCGGCAAAACCAAAGCAGCGGCGGCGGAATCGGCGCAGCACCAGTGCGGGATTGCGGAAGAACTTCGGGCAGCGCTCGGCGCTGGCGAGCACCGCAAGACGCACAGCGGGAGCGGCCGCATCGCTGCGGCGACTGCGGCAAGAGCTTCAGCCGCGGCTCCAACCTGACGCAGCACCGCGCATCCACACCGGGCGAAGCGGCCATTCGCCTGCGGCGACTGCGGCAGGGGTTCATCCAGCGCTCCGACCTGGAGCGCCACCAGCTGCGTGCACACCGGCGAGCGGTCGTACTCCTGCGCCGAGTGCGGCAAGAGCTTCAGCGCCAGCTCGCACCTGGACCGGCACCGCAAAATCCACGCTGTGGCGGAACGCGTCTTACCGGTGCCCCGAGCACCTGGCCGGGTTTTTTGGCAGCTCACCGGCACGTGGAGGCTCTTCCAGTGCGGGCAGTGCGGGCGGTGTTTCGGGCAAGGCGCGGCGTTGTTGAAGCACCAGCGCGCCACGGCGGCGGCGGCCGGCGGCGGCGGAACCGCGGCGTCGCCGAAATGCCTGGACTGCGGGAAGAGCCGCGGGCTGTGCCAGGATTGCGGGCGGGAGTCGGAAGCGGCGCCGGAGAAGCCGTACAAGTGCCAGGAGTGCGGGAAGAGCTTGGGCAGCGCCGGCGCTGGTGAAGCACCGGCGCATCCACACCGGCGAGAAGCCCTACAAGTGCCCCGAGTGCTCCAAGGGCTTCATCCAAAAATCCGACTCACCATCCACCGCCGGATGCACACCGGCGAGAAACCCTACAAGTGCCGCGAGTGCGGCAAGTGCTTCAGCTGTCTCCTCCAACCTCCTGACGCACCAGCGGACGCACCTCGGCGAGAAACCCTTCCAGTGCGCCGAGTGCGGCAAGAGCTTCATCCAGCGCTCCGAGCTCACCATCCACCGGCGCCGTGCACACCGGGCGTAGAAGCCCTACAAGTGCCAGGAATGCGGCAAGTGCTTCAGCCGCAGCTCCCACCTCAACCGGCACCAGCGCACCCACGCCGGCGACAAGGCCGCTCGCGGTGCCGGTGCCGGTGCCGCCTCTTCGCCCTCCTCGGCCTCGGCGGCGCTGGCGGCGTCCGGAGGTTTGGCTTTCCGGCGTTCCGGGTTCTCGGCGGTGCCGGGCGGCGTTGGAGCTGCCCTGGGCGTTAGCGCTGCCGGGTCGGGCATTCCCGGGTTTTCCGGGCGGGGTCGGGTGGGTAATTAGGGAGAGCGGTGATTAATTAGGGTTGGGTTTGTTCGTTAATGAAGTGGTGAGAACCATTCCATGGTTCCGGTGAGTTCCCGGCATTCCCAGTGCTCCCAGTGCCCAACTGGGATTGGCCAAGCCAACACCGACATTGGGTTTGGTCTCCATTGGTTCCCATTCAATTTGCTGCCCAATTAATGATCTGTAATTAATTAGGGCTGGATTCATTCACTAATTAAGTGGGGAGATGATGAATTCCCATCATTCCACGGTTCCGGTGAGTTCCCGGCATTCCCAGTGGTCCCAGTGTCCAACTGGGATTGGCCAACCCAACACCCAACCTTGGCTTGATCCCATTCAATTTTCTCGGCTAATTAATGATCTCTAATTAATTAAGGGATGATTAATTGGCTAATTAATGACGGGAGAGGAAATTCCTGCTCATTCCTGGGCTCCTCCCAGTGCTCCCAGTGCCCAACTGGGATTGTCCAACTCAACACTGGCGGCTCTTCCCAACGCTCCAATTCCCAAATTTTGGAAAAAAGTCAAAAATTTGAGAATAAACCCCAAAATTTGGAGAAAAAACCCCAAAAATTTGGGAAAAAACCCCAAAAAATTGAGTAAAACCACAAAAATTTGGGAAAAAAAAAATCCAAAAAACTGGGAAACCAGCCGAAAATTTGGGAATAAAAATGAAAATTCCAGGAAAAAAAACCCTCAAAAGTTGGGGAGAATTAAAGTTAAATATTTGGGAATTTAGGATCAGAATTTAGGAAACAAAATTCCCAAATTTGGGTCACGAGTGCCAGGAAATGTGAATTTGGGAGGAAGGATTGGATTTTTTTATTTTTTATTTTATTTTGGATTTTATTTTGGATTTTTTTTTATTTTCCGGGTTTTTCCCAAAAAATGGGAGTGGACTCGAGGTTTTTTTATCTTTTTTTTTTAAGGAAATAATGGGATTTTTTTGAGGGCTTTTTGTTACTTTTGTGACTTTGTATTTTCCGTGTCGGGTCAATAAAAATCCGACTTGGGCTGAAAATGCCAAAAATTGGGGACTTTCTTTTATTTTACCCTGAAATTTAGGGATAAAATGATCAAGAAATGGGATTTTCCCAAAAAAAATTTTGGGATATAATTCCCAAAAATTAGGATTTTCCCCCAAAAATTTAAGGACAAAATTCTGAAAAATTGGGATTTTCCATCATTATTTCCCTAGACAATTTAGGAATAAAATTCTCAAAAATTGAGATTTTCCATCATTATTTCCTTCAAAAAATTTAGGAATAAAATTCCCAAAATTGGGATTTTCCATCATTATTTCCTGTAAACTTTAGGGATAAAATTCTCAAAAATTGAGATTTTTCCATCATTATTTCCCTCAAAAAAATTTAGGAATAAAATTCCCAAAAATTATGATTTTCCATCATTATTT